>NAVB01000016.1:0-57186 GCA_002179805.1 Acanthamoeba lenticulata | reverse complement strand
AACATCAACATCAACATCATGCTGTTTGTGTTCTCTGTCAAGTGAATTTGTGGCTGCCATGGCTGTACCTGTACACACATAGGAGGCCGACTGTCGTGAGCAACACGCTCCCGACGATCATGCCGGACGAGCGCAGCGCAAACGGCAGAGCCTGGCGAGAAAGAAGAAGGACAGTGAGTAAGAAGAAAGAACTATCACAAGAAAGAAGTGGACGCACCAACACGCCACCACCAATGATATTGTTCACGAGATTGAAGGCAGCGCTCTTGGCGCTCGTTGTGTGTCGCACGTCGGGGTGCACCTCGAGCACATATTCGCCGTTATCATTGAGCTTGATGGTGTGCTCTTGCTCTTCTCGTACATAGACGCCGCCCTCAACCTCAGAGTCACCCGTCGCCAGCACCGGGCCGAAGGCCGTCGGTGAAGGGTGGGCGTAGACGTGTTGGTCCTGTTCGAGTACCCTGCCTAGCTTATCCATCTTTAAAGCTGGCAAAGCGCTCACGTTTTGCAATACTCTTTGAGGACGTCCTGTTGTGAAGTGGGTCGCCGGTGGACTTGAAGATTAATCGAATTCCTGGCCGTAGACAATGCAAATTAACGTCCTGAGGCCTGAAAGGTGTGAACTCTGTTCCCACCACTGCCGATACCGTTCAATCTTCCTCTTCTTCTTCTTCTTCTGAGGATAACACTTGCTGCCCGCAGCTGCGGAGAGGCGATGCGAACTAGCTAGCTAAACAAGGAGAAACTGAAAACAAACGGGCATTAACTCGACAACCAAACCCATTTTGTCCAACTACGGCGTAGTGGGCTGAGGAACGCGAGCTCCAGGCACGAGGTGGGGCTTGCGGCACTTGCGCTACCCTTTCACCCAGTGGTGTGGACGCAACTTGGCCCAATTCACTCGCGGGCGTAGACGAAATGTCGTTAACCGCACATGCTGTCGGAAAAAATCAACGTTGCATCCCTGAAAAATTTCCGGCAAATGTCGTTCGTGAAATTTCGCGTCTCAGGAAACAATTTTTGGAAAATAAATAAAGCAGTTGTATTTATCTCTCAAAGATGAGCCGTGAGGGACCGCCTGCTGCGCGCTTGGTCAAGTTAGAGAGCAAAAGCCGCCTCGAGCTTTCTAATGATGACCTCACGGTAGCTAGAAATTTTTTTCTTTTTTCATTTTATATTACACTTGATATTAATCTTAGATCTAATCGCCGTTGAACGACCCATTTCGTGTTCAATGACCAGGTCAAAAATAAAGGCTCTCAATTCGAGTCGGTGCGGTGCAACGTAAAGCTGAAGAGCGGCAAATGGTACTATGAGGTTCAGCTCACCACCAACGGCCTGTTCCAAATTGGCTGGTGCACGTCGGCCTTCACTCCCAGCGCCGCGGTATGCTGTCAGCTGCCATGCTTCACGGCCCCTGTAGCGCGAGTTTCTTACATCGCTGTAAATTTGTGTGCTTTAGGATGGCAATGGCGTAGGCGATGACTCCAACTCGTGGGCCTACGACGGCAGCCGCCAGCGCAAGTGGCACAGCGGCTCGGCGTACTACGGCCAGTACTGGTATTCTGGTACGCCACCTCTTCTTCCTTCTTCTTCTTCATTTCTATGCGGGGGGGGGGAAGAGGGCAAACTCTGACTCCACAACCACCGTGGTGTTGGTACCGTGCTCGACGATGATGATGAAATGTTTCCAGGCGACATCATCGGTGTCGCTGTTGACCTGGACGCCAAGAAGATGGACTTTTATCGCAACGGCAACCACATGGGCACCGCCTACGAGAACTTTGCCTTTGGCGACGGTCTCTACCCCGCCGCCACAATCTCTGACGGTGCGTGCCATCGCCATCACCGCGACGCCCGTTGCTCTCGTGGCGTGGCGATGGTCGTGAGACTCAACCGGGAGCGATGAGCAGGTCAACAATGCACGTTCAACTTTGGCAAGACGCCCTTCCGGCACCCGCCCAGCAGCGCCCACCAGGGCCTCCACTGTTTCCTCAGCGAGACCGAGGTCCGGAACCTCACGCAGATCTTTGAGAAGTACAAGAGTACGAGTCCTTCATGAGCGCCGTCATCACCATCATCGCCTTTACGCAACAACAACATCCCGCCTGTTGACATGAACCCTGTGTTATGTGTTGTGCAGACCACGGCGTCCAGCTGAGCGAGTCGGGCGAGACGGGCGACATGATCAAGGGCATGGGCTTCCTCCAGTACGGCCAGGACCTCGGCGTGACGGAGGACACCGACCCAGGCCTCATGCTCCTCGCCTACAAGCTGGGCGCGCAGGATCAGTGGGAGTTCTCCCGCGAGGAGTTCGTCAACGGCTGGACCGCTTACGGGTACTTACCTCGAATGAAATCAATAATAAAAATCAAATAAATATTAAAAATAAATCAAGAATAAAATATACTAATTAATAAACTTATAAACATGAAAACAGTTGCTCGACGCTGGAGCAGATGAAGGCCAAGCTGGCGGAGTGGCGAAGGGAGCTCAACAACGACGACAGCTTCCGCGCGTTCTACTACTTTGTGTTTGACTACCTCCGGGAGCAGAACAAGGTCATCCTGTGTACGTGTACCTTGTGGTCCTCTACTTCACTCTGTGTCACGTGACATCGTGGCTCTAACGTTCTCGTCGGCGCACGACTCCAGTGATGGAGGAGGTCTTGACTGTGTGGGATATGCTGGGCTTCCAAAAGAAGTGGACGCAGTGGCCCAAGTGGCTTGACTTCCTCAAGGTGCGGCCCACCTCCCTAGGCCTTCTTCATGAACCAATGATAATCTTATTTTGTTGACACATGCCATCAACCACACCAGAACCACACGACAGCCAAGTCGGTTTCGAAGGACACGTGGCGTCAGTTCCTCGACTTCACCAAGGCCCACCCGCAAAGCTTCGATGACTATGACGAAAACGGCTCGTGGCCCATCCTGTTCGACGAGTTTGTTGAGTGGATCAACAGCAACAAGGACTGAGCTGCCCTCTTCTTCTTGCCCTCTTCATCTTCTGCTACTCGATTCATTCGAGGAAAAGATTGCTGGCGCCAAAACGTAAAATAAAAACAAAAACACAAGCGGAGAGCATTGGGCGATTGTGATAAGGGATTGGCGGCCACGAGGTGTGATGGAGAGAGGCCGAGGCAGGGGGCGCAGGGAGCAGTCACGCCCTGCTGCGACGCCCGTGATTTCTTCCTACTTCACAGCGAAGGGGGCGAAATCTTCAGCCCCTGCGCAGGTAATTGGCAACTTCGCAGCATCTTTCCATTTAATCCAATTTAATGCTCTTCCCCCACGATCCAGGACGTGGAAAGAAACAAGGGAGGCCTTCAAGTCATTCCATCTTCACCCGAACCGCCGCCACAAGCTCACGGTAAGCGTTTATCGCCTGGTGTCGATGCATGATAGTGTCTTACCCAACACACCAGGCTCGCACTTTCGATGGGCGCCTGAGCCTCGACCGCCCCAGGTCGCAACCACAGGACCCCCACGGGGCCCCGTGCCAACGACGCCACGGGCGGCGGCACCTGCACCTGCTACCACTACGGTGAGCTCGCGGGCTGTGGCAGCGCCCCTGCCGCCTTCGGCGCGCCACCGGCCGCGGCCCGCACCAAGCGCGCCGCCTCTCAGTGCCGCGGCACCGCCCCGCGCAGCCCGCAACGACCGACACAAGGCCATGCGAGAGGAAGAGGACAAGGGCCGGGAGACCGACTCATCCGGAGAGGGCGACGCAGGAGAAGCAGAAGACGAAGAGGAAGAGGACTATGCGTCGCCGCCCTCGCCCCGAAGCGGGCTACGCGGGCGGCTGAAGGGACGCGAGTCTTACCAGTCTCTCTTTTCGGCCGCGGTGGAGGACGACCCCTACAACTGGACCGACGGCGGCGAGCGCGACGTCGTGTGGGGGAACGGCAACTCGGAGCAGCTTCTCATCGAGGATGACGATGGGTCTCTGTGTCTGACCCCCTGCACGCCCGTGCGCGAGCCAAGTCGCATCAGCGTCAGCACCACAACGACAACGACAAACACAGCGATGAGGGCAACGGTCATGTCGACCAGCAAGGCCCGGATCGATCCGACCGCGCTGGCCTCAGAGGCCTTCTATGCCTCGGCCCGCATCGAGCGCGAGAGGCGCGAAAGCCGGGCGGCAGCGCTGTCTACACCCAACCCGTCCTTCACTTCCGGCGCCAGCGCCGGCTGCAGCGGTGTGCCGTCGTCGGCTTCGTCATCTGTGTCGGCCTCATCGGCCTCCTCAGCGTCGGCGTCGGGCAAACACCTGGCGACCACGTCGCCCACTTTTGCGGGCCACTCGAGTGGTGGCCTCCTGGCGGCCCAAACGAAGTCGCCACGGCTGAACTCAGTCCTGCGTAGGCTCATGGGCCCGCTGCCGGAGAACGCCACACGTCTGTCCCACCTCCGGAGCTCGCTTCTCAGCCGCCTTCGCAATGGTGGCGCCAGCGCGAGCGCCAGCGGGCGCTACGTTCAAGCGTCGGCGTCGGCCCCCGGGAGCGCTGTGCAGGACGAACGGCGCACGACGCAGCAGCTTTTACTCGCGCTCGAGCGAGCCGAGCAGATGCTCGACGGCCAGCAGGACGACGGACGTACGCCGCCAAGGCCGTCGTCCAAGCACGCCCCGCTCGCGCCTGCCGTTGCTGCCCCGCTCGCGCCCGCCGAAAAGCTTGCCGCAACGACGACGGCTGCGCAGGCCACCGGCTTGGGCGTCCGACAAGACCAGCACCAGCGTGTTGACGAAGCGGCGGAAGTGGGCAAGAGCGAGCCAAACCTGCTCGACGGGATGGAGGAAATTCTTGAGATGCTCAACGAAGACGAGTTCTTGAGCCTCATGCAACAGACCGAGGATCTGTGCGTCGTTGCCTCCAATGCACGACCCAGCGGAGGCGGTGGCGGAGACACTCCCTTCTCTTCCATCTCGGCCGCTTCGTCGCCGGCGGCCAGCGGCGCTCCGTCGTCATTATCGTCTTCATCTTCGTCGTCAGCGTCATCGCCCTCATCGGCGGCGGCCGACGCCCACTCGTCGTTTTCGTCCATTCCGACGGCGCTCCTGGTCTCGTCGTTCGAGCACGCCTCATCCACGAGTGGCTTCACCTCGGAGGCCAAGCCGGCCGAGCCTCTCAACCCTGCCGCGCCCGCGACGACGGTAAAGACGACTACGCTGCGACCGCCACCGCTGCTGCCGGTCCTGCGACGCAGCGGCCAGACGGTGGCGACGGTCAAAACGGAGCCGGTGGAGGTCGAGCCCGCTGGCATGACGCGAGGCACCGCTATGATGCCGATTTTGATCGAAGATGAGGCCAACGAACCGCCAGCGCCTGCCGTTCCACGGGTGGACCGCCGCCACGTTAGTAACTCGCAGGTGTCGCTCGACCGCTTCATCAATGGTGGAGGCACCAGCAGCCAGTCGCTCGGCCGCTTGTCGCTGCGCAAGCGGCATACAGCCAGCAGTTTGGCCGAGGACTCCTCAACCCAGCAGCAGCAGCAGGAGGCCGGGGAGCACCCAGCGAGCGCCATCAACAAGAACAAGAAGCGTGGGCGGCCTGAGCCGGTCGACGACGACGACAAGCCGAGTGGCGAGAAGGGCGACCGAAGCGTGCGAGCGGCGCCTGCAACCGATGACCCCCAGGTCACAGTGCCTACGATGCCGCCCATTCACGAGATCAAAGTAGAGACTATGACCAAGATCACGCTCGTCCAGACGGGCGAGGGCGAGGGCGACGACAATGACATGCAGATCGTGGAGCACACCCAAAAGGTCGTCATGGACGGCCTGCGCGAAGTCGATTGCGAGGCCTTCCTGGAGGACCTCGACCGTAACTGGCAACCAGCATCCTTCGACCATCATCACTCACAGCATAAACAAAGCGCGGAGAAGCCGCCGCTGACGACGTCCAAGGACAAGAGCACCGAACCAAGCCCTGGCGAGGAACCACCACCGCTCCACGTCAGCGGTAACGATGAAGTCGACGTTGAAGATGACGACGCAGAAGAAATAGAAGTCATGATCCCGGTGGATGACTCCGTCCCGCCGGGATTCGAAGACACGCGCAACGCGGAAGTGATCGCCCTCGAGGCCGAGTTCACGGCCGAAATGTTTGACCTGGCCATGCAGCAGGCCGATATCGGCGATCTCGCCGCCCAGCAGCCGCCTCAGCAGCAGCCCCACCTGAATGGCCGCAGGCGGCGGAAGCGGAAAGTGGCCTACGAGCGCTTCCTCGTGCTCGAGGTCTCCACGCAGGACTACGAACGCCAGGCTGACAACTACGTCGAGCTCGCCACGGAAAAGGTGCGTGCGTTCGTGCGGCTGCGCGCTCCAGTACGTTCGAGTCATCAAGGCGTGGCTCACATGCATGATCCATGGTTCCGCGGGGCAGCTGCTGCGATTGTTTGACGAGGTTCGAAGCGTCGAGAAGTTCGTGCATCTGCGCGGCAACGAGTGGCGCTTCACCGAGGTCAACCCTGGCGAGTACGTGCATGTCATCGGCCAGGTGCGGCCCCTCCACTGCCGTCGACCTCGTACTGCTGTTCTTATCGCTTGTTTGTTTTCTGACGCATGTGTGCGAACAGTTTGAGAACGACCGGTGCATTGTGGACGCCGAGCAGAATCTGCTCATTCTGCACCCAGATGTGCTGGTGACGGGCACCATGGTGGGCGAGAGCTACTTCTGCCTCCGCAAGGCCGTCCTTAACAAGAAAGCCAAGGTCAGCGATTATTACCTTGATTATTCTAATATTTACACATTTTCTAAGTCTTATTTATGGCTGTTTTACATTCCACAACAGATCACGAGCAGGGCAATGCCGCTGATCAAGGGAACGATCTTGCACGACTCGTTCGAGACGGCGCTTAGCAGCAACGACTTCTCCACCGACGCGCTGGCGGCCACCATACGCGAGAAGGTCTCAGCCAAGCTGGCCGACATCTACGCTGTGGGCGAGACGGACGCCACCGCCCGCGAGAAGCTCGAGGTTCTCCTCCTTCTCCTTTTGTCGTCGTCTTCGCGCGCATTTAGTCTGACACGCGCGTAATGCGAATGCGTGCAGGTGGCCATTCCCAACATGCAACAGTGGGCCCAGCGCTACCTGCACCCCGAGCCACGAGTGCGTGCCCTTAATGGCTTTCATTCTCCTACACCTGAAGTGGTGGTGCTGACGTTTGAACGCCAGAGCGAGATCAGCTTCCGGAACCAGCAGAAGAAGGTATGCGTGTCCAAGGTCCTCGCCATCGAGGAGAACATCTGGTCGCCCGCCTTTGGGCTCAAAGGCACGCCACAAACTCCACAATCTCGTTTCTGAATACATAATTGTGACTTTATTATTTGTATTTCTATTTTATTTAAACAGGCAAGATCGATGCGACGGTGGAGCTGAAGGTAGACCACTACGGCACCACAACGGAGCACTTTGCCCTCCCGCTCGAGCTCAAGACCGGGAAGCAGTCGAACCTCTCCAAGACCGGCCACCACGCCCAAGTCATCCTCTACAGCTTGATGATGTCCGATCGCTACGGTAACTTCACTCGTTTTTATCAAACTACTTCCTTTCAACACAACATTATTTATCATTGTTTTTAACAATAAAACAATAAAATATGTGAGTGCAGATACGGACATCAGGTCGGGGCTGCTGTACTATGTGGAGACGGGCAACATGATGGGGATCCACATCAGGCGAGAGGACCTCGTGCTCATCGTGCAGCGCCGCAACGAGATCGCAGCGCACCTGGCCCAGAAGACTTTGCGGCTGCCCGACATGAAGCGGGACCGCACGTGCAACAGCTGCAACCAGCTCCGGACCTGCACCCTCTACCACCGCGCCCTCGAGAACGGCGACGCTCGCACCAGCGGCATTGGTACTACTATTATTATTATTATTTTCATTTTCATCAATTGATTGCTAATATACCATTAACATGCCAGACAAGTTCGACGAGCTGACGGGCCACCTCACGCAGCCGCACATCAACTGGTTCTCTCACTGGGACCGGCTGATCGACCTCGAGGAGGCCGAAATGTACAGAAACCGGGAAGAGGTGCGTCGCGGCGTTGTGATGCCCATTATTACCATCATCATCATCGTCATCAACAACAACAGCCCAAGGCTGAGCTGATCATCATCCCGGGACTGCATGTTGTACTCATGGTGCCCAGATCTGGTTGATGAGCGGCGCCGAGCGCGAGGTCAAGACGGGGCGGTGCTTCAACGACATGGTGGTCGACCGCCGGGTGGACAGCGACACGGGCGCGGGCTTTGTCTATTGTTTCAAGCGTGCGTCCGTGCGCGAGGCCGAGCGTGAGCGCGAGCGAACCTCTGCCTCGCGCATGGGGAGCCACCCCTCATCGCGCTCCCAGCTTCCTGCCTCATCGTCATCATCATCACTATCATCGTCGTCTTCGCTGCTCGATCTCGCCATCTCTGTCGGCGACCACGTCGTCATCAGCACCGTTGATGGTCTCTGGCCTCCTTACTCTTATCTTCCTCCCCTCCTTCCAGTGTGGCTGATGCCGTCCGTTCATCCTGTAATGCGCGCAGACGACTTTGCGATGGCGACCGGGTTCGTGAAGGAGCTCACCTCGACCGCCGTGCACATTCAGCTGGACGAGGAGCTGCGCCCGCCGCCCGTCCGCTCCCTGCCCGACAACACCGAGCCCGGCTGTGCGTGCCTCGTCCCCCGCCCTCAAACCAACCCGCCCGGGCCAGTGGCGCTGACCCTGTATGTGGGCCACGCCCGCGCAGGCTCGCAAATGTTTCGGGGGCTCGTCGAGCTCGAGGACCTGGTGGCCCCGGCCCACGCCGCACCGCCGAACCCCAAGCGTGCTCGGCCCGCCGCGGCTGGGCCAAGGGCTGACGTCCAGCTCTCGTCCTCGTCGTCATCGCTTTACGATGTGCGGTGGCGGCTCGACAAGGAGGAGCTGGCGACGGGCTTTGCGCTGGTCAAGCAGAACCTGCTCCAGCTCTTTGTCCACCAGGGCGACGAGAAGCGCCGCCGCCTGGTTGTCGACCTTGAGCCGCCGCGGTTTCTCTCGCGAACCGCCTTCTCCCAGCAGATGTTATCGCCAACATCAACGAGCGCCCACCAGCCGCCGAGAACCACGCGACGCGGCGCGAGACTCGAGATCAAGCTGGAGCAGCCCCGCGAGCGGCGCCCGCCTCCAGCTTCTTCCTCGTCGTCGTCGTCGTCGTCGTCGTGTCTGGCTGATGTGCGCAGCAAGCTCATGACGGGCCTGAACGCCGACCAGCAGCTGGCCGTCGACAAAGTCCTCCAAGCCGAGGACTACGCCCTCATTCTCGGTAATTCTGACCATTATTCATTTATTTAGTAACATTTTATTTTAATTTTTATATTTATTAACTTGTTTATTTGTAAAAACAAGGAATGCCTGGCACAGGGAAGACGACGACCATCGCGCACGTGGTCAAGGCGCTCGTGTCGTGCGGCAAGTCGGTGCTGCTTACGGCCTACACGCACACGGCGGTCGACAACCTCCTGCTCAAGCTGCTCGAGATGGGCGAGACCTTTTTGAGGCTGGGCCGGCCGGACAGCGTCCACCCGCGCATCCAGCCCCACGTCTTCCACAATGGCAAAGGCCCCGGTACGTCGCCCTCGCATCGCTTCCACTTCAATCAACGCGCCGAGTCTCATGACATGTTGTTGTTGATGATGATGATGGTCAGGCGGGAAGTTGGTGACGACGGTCGGCGAGGTCGAGGCCCTGTTCCACTCGGCCCGGATCGTGGCCACGACATGCCTCTCTGTGAACAACCACCCGCTGTTTGCCAAGCGGCGCTTTGACTACTGCATCGTGGACGAGGCCTCGCAGCTCACCTTACCCGTCTGCCTCGGCCCGATCCGGTACAGCGACGTGTTTGTCCTCGTGGGCGACCACTACCAGCTGCCGCCGCTGGTGCTCAACGCCGAGGCCAAGGAGCAGGGCCTGGGCGTGTCCCTCTTCAAGCGGCTCAGCGAGGCCCACCCGCAGTCGGTCGTGAATCTCGAGTACCAATACAGGATGAACGCCGACATCATGAAGCTCTGCAATCACATGACCTACAGCCACCGCCTCCGCTGCGGCAACCAGCACGTGGCCCGCCGCACGCTGCGCGACCAGCTGACCCGCATGGACCTGCTGCCCGTCCCGATGATCTTTGGGCTGCGCACCGACGCCACGGGCGCCGTCGTCATGATGAACGACGGTGGCAGCGGCGGCGGCGGGGACGCGGCCAGGGAGCGCGAGGCCGTGGCGGCGGTGCATTGGCTGCGCGAGGCGCTCGACCCCGAGCGGTCGGTCGTGTTCCTGAACACCGACCTCGTCCCCGCGCCCGAGGTTCGCGGCACCGGCGTGGGCGACAGCGCCACCACCCACGGCGTCCTCAGCAACCCGACCGAGGCCACCCTCGTCAGCCAAATCGCAGGTTCGCTCTTTCGTCGCTTTTTTCGTTCTTTAAACTTTATTTTCAGGCACATTTCTGACAATTTCTCTCAAAAAAACACCCACAATTCTTTTTATATTAAAATATAAAAAGATGCGTTGCTGCTTTGCGGGCTGAAGGCGGGCGAGCTGGGCATCATCTCGCCCTACAGGGCGCAGGTGAAGCTCATCCGCAACCTCCTGGCGCCGATCAACAACGAAGCGACGGAGAACGAAGCGATCGAGATCCATACCGTGGACAAGTACCAGGGCCGCGACAAGGACTGCATCATCGTGTCGCTGGTGCGCTCCAACGAGGGCGGCCGGGTGGGCGACCTCCTGGCCGACTGGCGCCGCGTCAACGTGGCCTTTACCCGCGCCAAGCGGAAGCTCATCATCCTCGGCTCCCTGGCCACCCTCGAGCACAACCACTTGTTTGCCCTCGTCCTCCAGCTCCTGCGCGAGCAGCACTGGGTACGCTCCCCCTGGCCTGACCACACGTCTGCTGGCGCGCCATGTCGCTCATCATCATGTTGATGATGGTTAGATCTACCCGCTGCCCTTCAATGCCACGACGATCTACGGGCGCCGAAAGCTGGGCGGCGGCTCGGCCGCTTCGGCCTCGGCGGTTGGCACGCCGGTTGAGACGCCTGCCGGACCCGGCCAGCCGCAGCGCTGGGCATCGCCGAGTCAGCCCAGCCGCAAGAGGACATCTTCAACAGCATCATCCTCATCGGCCGCGGCAACATCGCCAGCAACCAACCACGCGCCCATGTCGGCCAGCCACCGGCGATACGCCGAGCCATGAACACACTTGAAAGCTATATTGCCACGTCGACATCATGCCGTTAAACATGGAGAAGAAGCTCGTCTGGGTGGTCCCGGCGTCGCAGGGTCATCTCGCTGACGTCGTCACTGTAGATCAGGTACCAGACGTGTTTGGGCATCGAACCGAGCGGCTGCTCGGTGTCGCTCTGCGCGCGCAAGGCGAGGATGGCGTAGCTTGAGATGCTGCGGCGTCAGCAACGAAACAACAACATCTCTATCCAGAAGAGTTGGCGTGCAGAGGTTCGCACTTGTTCAAGTGGTCTTTCACGAGGTTGCGGTACGTGCCTCGTGGCTTGCATCTGTCGCCCTCGGACAGAAACTGGATGCCCCACTTGAGGCCGTCGATGTATACGTCCAAGAAGCCGGAGACGCCAAACACGTAGCCGACTTCGGGCGAGATGGTGTGCTCGGAGGCCAACAGGGAGGTCGCCACGCGGTAGAACTCCATCTGCAAGCGGCGTTTGTGCAAGGGAACGCCTTCCTCGTGGCGGCTGAGGCCGTTCCGCAGGGCAGTGGAGTCCATTCCTCGAATGGTGCGCTTGATGAACTGGTCGAAGTCGCAGAGGCTGCGAAGCGGCCGCGGGCTGGAGAAGAACCGTTGGATGAGAATGCCGCGGAAGAGGGGAGCGGCCAGCTGGATACAAGCTTCGGTGTGGAAACCTATGAGGCCGGTAGTGATGAGCTCCTTGGGAAGCTCATCAGTGAGACGCCGTCATCAGCGTCCAACAGCTTGAGCAGAAACTCCTGCTCCTGTAAAAAACAAATGTGAACAAATAGGATCTTTGTTACTCCCGCCAATGTGGTCGTGTACCTGATCGTTGAATGTTTGTCGCACGCTGGCACGCGTGCCTTTGAGGGCGATGAAGAAGTCGTGCGACAGCAGGTAAGAGATGATTGCCACCGAATGGTCTGAGACCTTCTTGCTAGGCTCCATGCCCACAAATGGCAGCAGCTTCTCCCTGATCTTGTCAAGGCAACCGGAGCCGAGTAGGGATGAACTCGGGCGTCAGGCCTCTCTACGTAGGCGGCGAACACCAACACCCTGGTCTGGTTGACCTTCTTTCCATCGTTGAGGGCCAGCTTGACCGCCGTCCAAAATGGGTGGCTCAGGCCAAGAGAATAGGTCGACTGCGCTTCGTCGAGGATGACGGTGCAGCGTTCTGGAGACCTGAGATGCTGTTCCCACGGCACATCACCGCACTGGCTCCTCCAAAACTCGTCTATCTTGGTCGGCTCGCTCAGGCCGAGGAAAGAGACCCGAACCACTTTCTCGTTGCGTTTCGCGAGGTCAAGGTCAATGACGTCTTGCCTGAAAACGGTGGCGAGCGGACAAACACCGTTCCCTTCTTCTCGAGCTCGTCCTCCAGTCGTTTGCAAGTCTCGATTCTAGCATCATCGACAATCTCAATGAGCACAACGACCTTCCATGACTCGTTCGCTTGCCAAGTACCTATGTGACACCAACGGGTCCAAGAACGAAACGCCTTCACGAGAAGAAACTAGCACTAGAAGAGAAATAAGAAATAAGACATTGCCCTTCGATCTTCTGCTGCTGAACCTTACCTTCAGGGCTTCGTCCACGAGCTTCTTACCTTTGTGAGAAGGACTTGGACTCACACCAGCATAATGGGAACAAGCATGTGCACAAGTAACGCACCTAGGAGCTCAGCGTAGGCGCTCATGATCTGGACACGAGGGCCGAGTTCAGGAATCAGAACAAAAAGTTGCTTGTTCTCGCCGGTCACCAGATTGTCTCGCCCTCCATGCATTCGTGCTTGCTGGCGTTGCGGGTCAGCCTGAAAGAAGCTGCCCACCCAAACCGCCATACTTTCCACATCCCCCGAGGTCACTGGCGATTGTCTTCAGGAAAGGTAATGAATAGGCAAATGTTCAGCATCAAGGACCGCACCTTCATCCGCTAGCGTCTGCCCTGCATCGCTCCCAATTGTTGAATCGGCACTGTATCCATCAACTTGTAGAAGAGTCCCACAAGACGACTCCAGGAACAGCTGGTGTGGTTCTCCTCTTTTGATCTACAAAACCAAGGGAAGCAAGGTAGAGGAAAGGATTCATGGAATGTCAAGAATTCATACAACAACAGCGATTCGTCCACATGTGACGTGAGGTTGTAAACCCGTTACTCGACATCGTCAAGGTTGGTGCCCTGCTGGGGCGGCGGCGGCGGCGGGGTGAGGATGGCGATCAACTGGTCCCACAAGATAAGCGTGAGGCTGCTAACGAGGGCCCGCGCGACGTTGGCCATGGCGCCATGGAAGAAGCCCGCCAGGCCATCCTCGCGCCAGATCGTCTGGACACACTCGAGCGTTCCGCTGTAGGCGTGTGGCGTCGCCGCCGCGATCATCATCCGGCGCCTGTTCAAGGAGAGAAGAGGAAGAAGAAGAGGTCAACATAAGGGAACATGTTTCGGGCGAGCGAGCGAGTAGAAGCCGTGAGTTTCGCACCGGATGGTGTCCAGCGGGTACGTGAGCAGACCAGCAAGGATGGTAACGCCCCATCCCAGCAAAAACGACACAACAAAGCTGCGGCGTCGAGGGTCCGGGTCCTGCAGCACCTGTAAGGTGTCGTAGAGGCCAAAGTAGAGGCCGCGGTAGAAGATGATGCCGGCCACGCTCACGGAGAAGCCAGCGAAGAGGCCCTGTGGGCCGCTGTGCTTCACGGTCTCATTCAGAACGTTGAACATGCCACTATACTGGTAGGTCGTGCGTCCATTCTCGGGGTCAAGCACGTCGCTGGCCAACACGGTGCTGGCCAGCTGAATCGGCATCGTGAAGGCCAGCGACATTGCGCCCGCCAGCGCGCCCGAGGCCAGGTTACCTGCGTGTAGTCGACGTCGTGGAGGTTTGAATTAATCGAATTGAATTCAACTCTACGCGCAACTACACAGGCCATACCGGCAAACCAGAGGCCGTAGCCGTGCTGCTGGCGGGTGAACGGGAAGAACTGCCTGAAGCTATCCTTGAATGTGAAGTTGAGAACCTGCGTGGGGAAGTAGTTGATGACGTCGTAGAAGCTCCCACGCCAGAGGCTGCTCACGCCCTCGGCGTCTACAGTGCGCGCAAATGCGTCGGCGAACCCGTTGTAGGGCTTCGCGAGGCGGCCCAGCCTCACCAGTTCGCCCGACAGCTGTTGTAATTGCTTTGTGCGATTAAACGGCGCGCCCACCAGCTTGGCCAGCCCTGCCGAGAGACCTCCTATCATGAAATCCACCAAGAAGTGCGACATCATTTGGCTCCAATCTCTGTTACTGCCAACTGTTCGTGCAAGGAATGTAACGTTTTTGAAATTCAACGGTTAATTTAAACAAAAGAAAAGGCCAAAAGAAAACAAGCCAAAACCAGGCCAAGAGGGAGCAAGAAAAAAAAGATCACAACGCAACCTTCAGGATGGACAACAAAGGTCCTGATGTAATGGACCGCGAGACGTCCTCTGGTGGCGAAAAATGGTCGGCTGCCGGCCGGGCTCGAGGAGATACCAAAGGGAAAGATTTCCCCTTCGATACGCCTCTCTTACTGGCAGCATTTACGTTCCTTGAGACCAACGGTTCATCTTCCTGCATGTACCCTTTGTTGATTATCAACTGCTCGCGAATTCTTGCGCAAATTGGCTCAATGGTAGTCCAACTGGCATTTGGGGGCATGTTGTTGATGCAGGAGGCGAGACCAGCGAAAACCTGTTCCTCGAGCCCACCTGCCCAAGCCAAGTGTGCGCTCTCGAGGCCGCCTTCCAGGAGGGCGGCAACAGCAGCTTTGGTCCCGACGCCGACGTGCACGCCGTGGCCGCGCTCCTCCTCGACCAGCTCACCCGCTGCGCCAACCACGAGCCGCTGTTGACACGTCACCTCGCCCCGCTCTTCATCGAAACTGCTCGTACGCCGCCCTTCTTCTTCTTCTTGTTCTCTTCTATCCGGCCCGGCGGGCTGATGAGACGCGCACTTTCGCGCAGGTGGTGGCGAGCTGATGAAGGAGCGACTGAGCACCTACGTGGAGCTGATCGAGCGGCTGCCGCCCGCCAACCGCGCCGCACTCACGCGACTCGTGCGGCTGCTGGCGACCCACCAGCCTCCAGCTGCCGCCGCCGCGTCGGATCGGGCCGCGCGCCTGGCCGCCGTCCTGGTGCCGGTGCTCCTGCTTCCGCCCACCGCTGTGGCCGATGACGAAAAGGTTGCCGACAAGCAGACCGCCGCGCGCGAGTGCCTGCGCGAGCTCGTCCTCCACGCCGGCCGCCTCTTTGGCGGTGACGAGCCCGTGGGGTGCAACGGCCACGATGATCATCCCTCAAGTCACCACGACGACAACGGCGGCCGCCGTCGGCACAACGTCGGGCTCGACCCGCCGAGCGATGCGCTGGTGGAGGTGGCAACGGACACGGCGTGGTCGTTTGGGGTCGACCACGACGACTGCCGCGACGACGAGCTGTCGGTCGTGGTGACCCACCGCGACGGTCGCTCCACCCGCGCCCGCCTGCGCGCGTCGCTGTCGCCCTCGGGCCAGGTCGTGCTCACCCTCATCTCGGGCCCGCCGTCGCCACCAACATCCTCCTCCTCGTCCTCTGCTGGAGCTCCGCTGCCGTCATCGGCCGAGGTCTCGTCGTCGTCGCTGTCTTTGGGCTCGACGTCGTCGTGGTCGCTGCTGCTGGGGCTGCCCACGGAGATCCAGCAGCACATCTACAGCTTCTTGCCCATCGGCGAGATCCTCACGACGTTGGCGCTCGTGTGCCGCGACGTCCACAACACGACGCAGCGGGACGACGTCTTCTGGCACGGGATCTACGACCTTCACTTTGGCGGGCCGACCTCGCCAGCCCCGTCGGCCGCCGCGTCCGGCAGCTCCGCGGCGACCACCACCTCCTCTGTCTCGTCTTCTTCCTCGTTGTCCTCGTCTTCCTCGTCGACGCTTGTCGTCATCAACAAGGCGCGAGCGCGACGCGAGCTCTACTGCTCGCCGCAGCAGCAGCAGCAGCCAAGGCCCGACGCTTCCGCGGCCGCAGAGCAGAACAAGGACAACAACAACAAGGCCGAGGCAGAGGAGGCCGAGCGGGCAGACGAGGAGCGCGCCACGCCAGGCGAGCAGCAAGACGCCGCCACGGCGGCAGAAGGCGGGCGAGCAGAGGACGAGGCCGATGCGCGAGCCGAGCAGCATCGAGCATCCTCGTCTGCGGCCGTGGAGCAGCAGCAGGAGGGCGGCGTCGTGGCGCTGGCGCCACCCGAGGTCTGGTGGCGCCGCGAGTGCGTGCGATTGCTGCGCGAGATCCGCGAGATGGAGGAGGATCACGAGCGCGAAATGGCCGTCGTCGACGTGGAGATGGGCAAGAAGAAGCGCAAGAAGATTCGGGCACACAAGCGCCGCCGCATCAAGTGGGCCGTCGAGAAGGGCCACCTGCCCCTCATGCGCCGTTTCCTCAGTGCTGCCGACCTCTCCGTCGACGTTCCTCTTACCGAAAAGGTATTAATTAATCTTTTATATTATTATTTTGCTGCATTTTTGATGCAATTTTTTGCAAAAATGCTGATTATTATTTTTCTTTTTTAAAAAATGCAGAAAGCGACGCCGCTGATGTTTGCGGCGATTCGAGGCAACGTGGAGATAGTGAACTGGCTGCTGTGCCACGGCGCCAACGTGAACTCTGTAGAAGAGGGCTGCGCCTGGCAGCCCATCATCCACGCCGCGCAGGGCGGCCATGTGGAGGTGGTCAAGCTGCTGCTGGCCCACGGCGCCAACGTCAACGCCATGACCGAGAAGGGCGGCACGCCGCTCATGCACGCCACCTACGAGGGCTACGCCGAGGTCGTCAAGCTCGTGCTCGGTACTTACCACCACCACCTTCATTTCACCACCGCTGTCATCACCAACTCATTGGCTTCTTGGACGGAACAGAACATGGAGCCGACGTTAACGTACAATCAAAGAACGGCGAGTCAGCGCTCATGATGGCCGCTGAGAAAGGCCACGCGAGCATCGTCCGCATGCTTCTCGGTTCGCTCTTTTTTTCAGATTTACTCTTGTATTTAAAAATATGAATTGTTTTACTTATAACACTTGGTGGCGCACAGAAACGGGAGCCGACACTACGCTGGCGACATTCCAGAGCAAGCGCACAGCCGAGTGGTTCGCGCGGGAGAACAAGCAGGAGGACGTCGTTGCCCTCTTCGACGAGTTTGGCATCAAACGCAGCGCCGCCCACGAGCAGTAAAATGGTGTAGAAACAGGAAAGGCAAACAAATCATAAATTAATTTTAAAAACAAAACAAAACAAACATAAATTGATTGGTCGATCAAGAGCTAATCGGCCAGGCCTTGTTGAAGATGCCACTGATGGATTGGGGCAGCTGCCACTGCCACCAGGTCCGGAGGTCCTTGTTCATCCACTTGCAATTAAAGATCTGCACGAAAAAGGTGTTGAGTTGAGTGTATGTCGAACATGCGCAGAGAATGAAGGAGCACATACCCAGAACTTGCATTCCTTGAGCTGGAAAAACGACTCAAAGTAGGCGTTCATTGGCTTGTCGGTCTTGATAACGTCAAAGCCGACTTCGCACTTGCTGCCGTGAATGTAGGCTTGAGAGCGGAGCTGCGTGTTGACCTGTGCGCCCAACTCAACACCAGCCTTGATCGTCAGCAGATCGAGTTCCACATTCCCTTGTACGGTGTAAGTGGCCGTCGGGATCAGCTCTGCAGTCAGGAAGGCTTTTGTTAGCGTTGGCGACAACGGGGAGCGTGTTTGGTCGCGAGTTCGTACCGAGCATAGCACTGAGCTGAGTGTCGCACACGGCCCAGCCCCAGTTGACATCCAGGTTCACACTAGCAGAGGCCGAGAACACGACCGGGATCACGCTCACCCACACAACGTACGAAGCTGCATGTTGTGTTGATCTCATGTGAGCCAACAACACTCTCTGGACAGACGCACAGCAAAAAGCGTACTCGAAATGGCGGGCGCGCTGTGGAAGAGGCGGTTGGTGTGCTCCTTGCAATCGAGCTGCGGCAGAGGCTTGTTGTAGAGGGTGCGCCCCATGAACACAACCGAAACATCATCAGCGCGACGGTTGCCATTGTCAACGCCGTAAATCGCCTCCGCCTGTACGGGACCTTCATCAGCACCACCACGACAGTTCGCACCATGTGACCACGCCTGAGGTACCTTGAAGACATTGATGGTCTCAGTGAAGAGGGTCACGTCGCCGAGAATCTGAGCCAGTCCCTCGTAGCTGAACTGATGGCTGTTGCAGTCCAAGCTGGTGCTCGCCAGGAGCTGACCTGGAGACCGATCGATGAGAAAGAACGTAAATATATGCCAGAGTGTGACAGCTTATACCCTTGACGTCGAGGTTGACGGTGCGGCCGCCAATGACAAAGTCTTTGGTCCACGAGCGATTAAAAGCAAAGTTGGAGCCCTCGAGTACCGCGGCAAGGTGCATGTCGAGTTCAGAGCCCTTGGGCGCGTACTCCTCCACGAGGCGCTGAAAGCTTCCCTTGAGCAGAGCGTCTTGATGGAACCACATCACACAACGCCGCCATGGCCGCGTCAGAGCGAGAACGCATGAACGACCCCAGGGACTCGCGTACTCTTCTTGTAGAGACTCAGGGCTGGGGCGAGGACTTTCAAGGGCGAGAGGACAGAGGGGCCGGCGTTCTTGATGGCCGAAAGCACGGTGGCAAGCTGGTTCACATCGTGGTCAGGCGTGTCCTCAAGGAGATTGAGCAAGGCCTCGCCTCCAATGTGTTTCTGAACGGGATCTTCCAGCTTGCGCAGAACTGCGCCATAGGCAAGGAGAGCAGCATGTCTGCAGGTCACAAGAACAACATAAGAACGTCCTTTCCATGGATCATCAAATATGCCCGAGCAAAGCCGTGATGATCGTACTTTATGGGCGCGTCCTCCGCGCCATCATAGATCGAGAATAGCGAGTCGGCGAGATGAATCGTTGGAGCGTTGAGAATCGCCGCAGTGATGACGGCCTGCATTTGGACCTGCGAGAGCGAGGCAAGAAGAGGAGAATGAACCATCGTGTTCACAACATGGACGCAAAGGTAAGGCGTGAGCGTACGTCGCGATTGGGCGAGGAGAGACCAAACTGGATCAGGTCCTGGCTCGCCTCCAACGCGGCAAGAATGTAGAACACGCGCTTGCAGAGGCCGACCTCGTTCATGACGGCCGACTCGGCGAGGTACTGGCGCAGGACAGACATTTCTCTGTGTGTCACCGCAATCACGATACATCCGAGAGTCATGTCAATGTTCTGCTTGTTTGCGCACACGGAACGGGCACGTACTCTTGATGAACGCTCAGATAGCGGATCAAGCGGTTCATCTGCGTAAAGACACGAGGTTCGTGATGATCTTGGCCATGAAGGATCTCGGCGAGCGCTTCGGCCACGTTCACAAACGTGGGGTTTTGCAGGGTGAAGAAGGCCGACTTGGTGGCGTAGTCGTGCAGCGTGTCTGGCACCAGCCCAGAGTGTCTCTCGAGTCCCGCGAAGCCGAGCGCCTCGTGGTCTCTGAACAGGCTGGAGGCGGTCTGTTTCTCCACAATGTGAGAAATCTTGCTACACACACAACACAGGCACTTCTGGCAGGACGGCGCACCCTCCGCTCGCCCATGACCATGGAGACTTGGCGGAGGTTGATGCTCTTCTTCCCGTGCGAGAGCAAGAACATGTCCAGCCCATTCGTGCTGTTGTTGTTGTTGCTGTTCGCCTGCGCCGTCCACGTAAATTGACCAGCAGCGAGAGCGAAGCTGGTTGGGTTGATGGTGACGAACCCGCCTGTTGTTGGTTTGCACGAGAAGGACCTTTTGGTCGAACGAAGTGGACTGGATGTAGCCAGATTCGTGAACAGACACGCCTTGGTTGGCGTTCAGGATGATGTCCTTGGCGGAGAGGCGCGCGTCAGTGGCAAAGGTCTTGAAGTCGGCCTGATTGAAGGTCTTGACGATGTTGAGGCCTGCCACGCATGCCCGCACAGTAAAATCAGTCGTCGTTCAGGAAGCTTTACATTAGTGCGAGTACACGAGGGGGCGTGCGTACTTCCGCTTGCATGCGAGCCCACAAAGTTGGAGCTGTGCACGCCGATGATGTCGGTCTCCTCGTACTTGGCTTGCTGATTGGCCGGGACCACTCTTGTCTGGAAGGTATTGATCGCGCCAGCCTGCATGGTGAACATGGAGGAGAGAAGCTCAATACGCTTGGCCCACAAGAGTTCCTCAGAGTGGTGGAAGATCATGAGATTGCCCAGCACGTACCTTGACGTTGATGAAATAGGGCGAATCGCCCTTGGCGTACCACACCTTGACGATTTCACCTGTCTTGAGTTGCTGGAAGTAGACGGGAGCACCGAGAGCGCTGTTGTCGCCAACGCCGAGTGCCATGGGCTCACTGGCGGTCTCGCTCGCTGTGCCCGCATTCTGTACAACGCTCACTTTGGTGTTGTACAGGTTCATCACAAACCTGATAATGACAAAGGGAAACGACGACCATCAACGTCATGAAGAAGAAGAGGGGAGGAAGATGTGAATGTGTACAGGTAGGAGGTGGCGTTCACGTCCGTGCAGCGGCAAACAACGGTGCTCTCCATGAAAGCCACCGAACCTCCGCCAGCTTGCAGCGTCTGTGCATCCGCTTGGCGTGCGTCGACTTGTGAGTTCAGGCCAAACACAAACTCTTGGCCTGCACGAAGAATCAAATGAGTAGAGGGTAAAAGAAGATATGTTGAGCCCGGGCAAGTCTTGTTTACCGAGGTGGTAGGTGAGTTGAGTCGGCTGAGCATTGCCACAGCCCAGTAGGACAACCAGGCAGAGCGCCAGGAGCCTTGCTTGCATCTGCTTACTACTCTCTTGCTTCTCTTTGTTCGGAGTTGAAATGCGCTGACAACAAAAACGCACTCTGGGCCTGTAGGTGGCTCCGTTCAACAAGGGAAACCTCTTTAGAGCAAGCGCCAGAGTAATGCGCGTCAGTTTCTGCAGTATCACCTGCTGGTGTGTGGTCGGCTGGGGAAATTGCCCAAGCTCATATCTTCTCAGATGGGCAGGGAAGTTGCGTTTGCGCCACCTCCGAAGAGTAAGCGTACAGAAGGCGCATCAAACCATTCCTCTTGCACGCACAAGCATTAGTTTTGTTATAATGCTTGTCCCACTGTGACTTTTCACTATTTCACATTATGAGGCACTTGTGTGCCAAGGGACGAGGGCTGCTACAGTATCACATGTTGAAGGAGGCCAACGTGTGAGTTCTGTACACATGCAAGCAGGAGCGGCCCATTGCCGCGCCCGAGTTGCCAGAATTGTGAAGTCGTCCACCAGGCCCATGGACTCGGTCGGGCCCTTCCCTCCACCTGGGAGCCCATGCCCATCAAGGATGGTGGGGACTGCCTGAAGTGGCTCCCTAGGATGTACCATTTATGTTACAAGCACCCCAGCCTAGCGTCTGTATCCACCTCCTCAGGTTCAAGCAGATGGATTCGTGGAAGCAGCCGGGTACCGTGACGATGCCGCCATCACACCCGTCCGGTGGCGTTTAAGGTGAGTGCCAAGGGAATTGTTCCTCTCTGGTCACTACTAAAAGTAATGGTGGAAAAAAAAATTGACACATAACAGCTACAGTCCTTGGGTCCAAGCTTTCCAGGAGGAGACAGTTGCTTGGGTAGGGAGGATGTGCTGCACCAGGGCGTCGTGCTTTTCCCTGGACAGATCGCCACAGCAGTCCTCCAGCACGACCATCTGGTAATCGGCGTCAAACGCATAGCGCACGGTGCTCAGCACCACGCCGCTGGTCGCCAGACCGGCAATCACAATGTGCGACACTCCGTGCGAACGCAGGATGACGTCTAGGTTGGTCCCGTAGAAAGCGGAGCCACGTGACTTGTACACCACGAACTCGCGCAGCGGCGAGCCATCGGCCTGTCGCGGCGCGACCGGGTGGAATCCGACGCTGTCGGGCGCGTCGCCACAGAGAATGCCAGCTTGCTTGAACTGCTGGAAGATGGCGTGGGCGGCTGGCCCGACTTCCGGGTAGCCCGCGCCAAACGCCATGCCCACAAAGCCCAGAAGGAGCTCGCCGTCAGCGTAGGCCGAGCTCGATCGAACCGCGTCCACGAGCTCCGTCAGGTTGGTCAGCACAGTCTCCCTCCACGCGGCGTCATTCGTCCAGAAGGGAAGAATGCCAAGCTGATAGTCACATATCAGCAGCACAGACCTGTCCTTCTTCCTCGCTCCTCCTGTTGGCGGCGTGGTCGTGCCTGTCGTGCTGGCCATCCTTCTTGTCCGACAGCAGACAGGCCTCCGTCGCTCTCAGCACTGTTCCCGCGACACGCAAGCCGCAAGTGGACCAATCAAACTCACTACAAAGATTTGTCCATTTTTATCGCTTTTCTTCAAACAAATAAATAAAATGATTGAAGAAATAATAAATAATTGCTGTGTTTTGCCGTTGTTGTGCACGCGGGGGAGGGAGTCGTGGATGGATCGGTCCATCTTCTAGGGTCAGTCGTTGGCATCGCCATCAGAGTAGTATTTGGGCATGAGCGTGTAACCCTTCCTTCGCGCTTGTAGCCGATGCACCTCCTCCTCCAAGTGATGTTGCTTTTGCTCCTGTATTTTAACATATTTTTTGGTTAATATTAATATTAATCATTCGAAAGAGGTTTGGGGGAGCGCGCGACGTACGAAGTATTCAAAGAAGTCGGCCCACTCGCGCAGGAGGGACTCCTTCTCCTCGACCGACTGAAGCAGGTGGAAGTTGTCTGCCCGCTGCACCTCCCGCATGATTTGCTCGTCGAGCAGCTGCTCCTTCAGCCCGCGTACTTGCTGCCATCATCCCCCGCCGCCAAAGAACGAACGCATCGTAAGCAATCAGAGAAAAAGAACGAAAGCGACAGAGAACAAAAATGTGTAGGGAGGCAAGGAATGGAACCTGGGCGTGGTAGTCGGAGACGATGCCGGAGAGGACTTGGAAGTCGACGTTCTTGCTGTCATCACTGGCCGTCACCTGCAACAGTCGTCGCATTCGGTCCTCGGACTCTGTATGTGGCCCCAACAAGACCGCCACAGGTGAGAAGAATATTATAAAACAATAATTAAATACTCAAAAATATGGAGAAAAAAAAGTATTAAAAAACATACCTCTGATTTGATCCTGCATGGCGCTGAGTTGCTGATCTTTGGTGGCCAGCTGCTGCTGCAAGTCTTTGACCTGTGTTATGGTGTCACGTCACACCCATCATTATTAGTCCCCTGTTGCATCATCTCCTCTTTCCATCATCAACTTCTCATCACACCGTCATCGTCAAGTACCTGCTGCGCCTGCACATCGGTGTTGATGTTCATGTAGCGTATCCGCTCGTCGCGCGCGCCCAACTCTGTCTGCAGCTCTTCCATCGCCGCCTGCAGCGACCCCATCTGATGGCCACAAACAAGCGTTTGGGTCAGATCAACGACGTCCCGACAACGGCGGGCGGTCAGCACCTGCTTGGTCTGGGCCGCAAACCGGCCCTTGAGCCGCTTGTAGCGCAGCTCAAGGCTCTTCTTTTCTCGGCCGGTGAAGACCCTAAACTTCTCGCCTTCGCCAGCCGCGCTGCTGTCGCCGTTGGCCTGTACATGTCCGTTCCCGTTGGCCGCCTGGTGGTGGTCTTCGCCCCCGTTGCCTGGTGCCGTCTCGTCCTCCTCGCCGTCATCGCCCTCATCGTCGGACAGACTCTCCGACTCGTCACCGGTGTCGCTCTGGCTCCCACCATCGACGCCATTCGCCTCCTGCTAACATGGTTGTATTTTAATAATAACATATTTAATTCGCTAAAAAACGCAGAAAAAAAGAACAAAAAAGGACGGCGTACGCCAAAATTGAGAAAATCGAGGGAGCGGCGCGTTGAGTGCGCCCGGTTTCGCGGCGATGGTGGCTCGAGCACCGAACGCACGGGGCTGCTGTGTTCGGGAGCCGTATGAGCCACGGGTTTGTCTGCCTTTCATCGGTTTAGAGCGATGGGTACCTCATCGTCGAACCGGTTGGCGTGTTCAGCCGGAAGGACGGTGGGCGAATGCCGCTGCGCCACATGATGCCTGTGGTCCACGAGCGAACTTGAAGTTTAGAGGAAATAAAAAAGAAAAAAATGAAATTATTTCAATTTGTTTTGTTTAAAAGGGGACGAACCGGCTGACGAGGGCGAAGCACTGGATGGCGTCGCGGTGCCGCTGCGGAAGCCCGGCTGCGTGCGCTGGGCCATGGGCGTCGGGATCGACGTCGAGACCAGGATGAGCCGCGTGAGTCGATTGATTTTCTCCTCGAGCTTCATCTTGATCTGCTCTTGCTCCCGCAATCTGGTGCGACACAAATAAAAAAACAATTTTAAATTTAAATCAAAAAAATGAATGGAATATGTACGTACCGTTCCAGGAGTATGACGTTGCTTTCCTCGAGCGACTTCTTCTCCAGTTCGGCGGTCTGCAGCTTCTGAATGTGCTCCTCCTTCTCCTGCACCTCCTGAAGCCGCTTCTTGAGCTTGGTGATCTTATCCCGGTAGATCTTGATCAGCGCCTTGTCGTCCAACACCTGCAGCGCACACATGCCGTGAGCGGTTGGTCAAATACCTATTGGACCAGCAAGGCCAAGCGAAAGCTAAAGCGCAAGCGGTAAAAGGGGAACCTCGTTGAGCTTGGCCTTGTTGGTGATGGCCTTGGCTCGGTCGGCAAACTTGAGCGTGTTGTGCGATTCCTCAAAGCAGCCTTGCGTGGGCGAGATCGTGCACACTTTGCAAAGCCACACATGTCGACATGGAGTCAACCATCTTGTGTTGGCTGCCAACGCTAGGTCATCATGCCCACGTACCGATCGCGATGCGCGCGTTGCCACTGAGCGACGGCTGCAGGATTCGAGTCAGCTTGCTGTCGCGGTACGGGATGTGGCCCCTGTGGCGGAAGAACGGATGAACGCGGTGAGTGAAGAGCAGAGCCAAATCCCAGATCTCTCCCTCCCCACAATCAATGGTTTGTGGTGATGATTACCCGTTGCCCTTGCTGAGCTTGGAGATGACGTTGCCCAGCGTGAGGAGCGACTTGTTGATGTAGGCGCCCTCCGTGCGCCGCACGCCCTGCGTCGTGGTGGGCCCGGCCTTCTCCGACCCGGCCAAGTCGATCAAGTGCTACATGTAGCAAAAGATGCGCGCGCGTCAAGACATGCCAGGTGAAGACACAGGATGTGAGTGTCCAAGACGCTTGGCGTGTGACTCGGGGCCGCCGGCACCACGCACCAGTGTCGACACACGGACGGGCGGCTGCCGGACGGGGCTCATCTCGCGCGGGTCGCTGCTCTGGACCGGTTTACTTTCGATCACCTGCGCCCCCGCGTGGTCACGCAACAACAGGCCAGCGCGTTCGTCAGCGTTGATTTCCGCCAGACAGAAGGCCAGTGGGGGAAGGGCAGCCAAACCATGCGGAAGATGGTGTGGGATCGAGACGACATCTCGTTGAAGTCGGTGCTGCCCACGTGTCGATGGGCCTCGCCGGCAGCGATGATGGACATGACCTGCTGAGGTGACAGCACGATCTCCTCCTTGAGGTCTCCGATAAACACTCCTCCCTGTTGAGGTAGATAATAAAAGCATTAATAAAAATGTTTTTTTATCGTTATTAAAGAACAGGAATAGCACGTTTCGATAGTTACTATTAACATTGAATGAGGGAAAGGGGGGCGTGCCTTGGCTGTTTCGTGGACCTTGACGTTGGTGTTGGAGGGACACAAGAGGTCGTTGATGACCTCGTTGTAGATCTCCAGATAGGACACGCGCAGCAAAAACTCGCGCTCGGGCGTCTGGCGGTCCAACAGGGTGAGTGACACACACACGGCCCAAGTCGATCGTGCAGCAGCGCCGCAGCCGAGAGAGAAGGAAGGCAAGGGGGCAGAACACAAACCTGTTTGATGTAGGAGAAGACGTCCTGGATGGCGAGAGGGATCATGCCTGGGTTCTTGGAAGAGCCCTTCATCGTGAACGTCTTCCCCGAGTTGGTCTGGCCGTAGGCAAATATGGTCCCTGTGGAGACAGTGCAGTAGGCCATGATGGTGAGCACCACTCAAGTGGGCAAAAGCGAGGAGCGAAGAAGAAGAAGAAGAAGAAGAAGAGGGCTGGTGGTGAAGGTGGTGATACCGTTGAAACCCTCCATGGTCGACCAGATGACGTTCTCTGCGACCACCTCGAACACTTGCTGATTGGTCGTCTCTGGCGAGAACACATGATCTGCACACCCACGAGATGAGCATGACAATGAGAAGGTCCATTTCACATCACGAATTTATGATCATGCTTTTGCATTTTGGGTTAAATTGGAAAAACAAGAAAGACGTGTACCAAACGTGAACTCTACATCTTTGGTCTGCCCGGCGTAGGATGACTTGCCTTTGGCTGTGCCTGCACTGGCGCGAATGGTGCGTCCCCCCTCATCGACTTCCCAAATTGGCCGCTGGGGGGCAGAAGATTTCTCCCTCCGCAGCAGCGGGCGCACCCGCACGCACACGGAGATGTGCTCCTCCCTCACCCGCTCAACCGACATCAATGTTGTGTTTCAGCTGCTGATTCACTCGTGTCAAATGAACTGCAAGAGCATTGAATCACACAAAGCAAACTGCTTCTAATATGTGTCGACTACAAAAAGACAAGAAGAAAATAAAAAGCAGAAGTGGAAAATGAGCAATAGACGATTTTTTTAATTGGCCAAGGTTTTGTGGGTTGCGTTGTGACCAAAGGCAAGCCAAGTGCTTGATTTGAGGGAAAACGTCTGGAAGGGAGATGGACTCTTACTCTAGCTATCGGGGGGCTTTTTGGCTTCACACCGTCCTCCTGCTCCTCGCTCTGCTTCTCGCCCTCCCAAGCCTTCACGCTGCCTCACCGAGCCGCACTCGCTCCCCATCTCGAACGCCCACTCGCACACCTAATCCTTCCATCACCCCTTCCATCTCTTTCACCCCGTCTCCTTCACCGAGTGCTTCTCCTTCCCGCACACCAACTGTCTCCCCGACTGTCTCTCCCTCGAGGACAGCGCTGCGAACCCGCTCCCCCTCAACTACGCCTTCAAACTCTCCCTCCTCCACGTTTACGCCTTCTCGAACACCATCAAGGTCTCGGATCCCGCCCTCTACGACCCCCAGCATCTCCAAATCAAGATCTCCCGCGCCGACCCACCCGCCTACCCGTTCGCCCACACGGACGTCAACGCCGTCGCCCTCGACTACGAGCTCCATCACCCCGAGCCCTGCCGGACCCAGTATCATGTGGAGCACTTCCCCTTCGCGTTCCACCAAGCCTTTCGCCCACCGCCCAGCCTAAACTTGTCTCTTTGGTGTCTCCTTTCTATTTATTATTGAAATTACTTTTGTATTTTGCAAGTTTTGGGCGGTGTCCATTGTGCGCCCAGGCTTCATCTGCAACCCACGCAAGTGGGCAGCCCCAACGGGCCCACGGCAGCACAAGCGCTGTCATGGGGTCGTACGTCCGGTGGCGGAAAAGAAAAATACAAATAAGCAGAAGAAAATATAACTTTTCCATCTTCAGCAGGCAAGATGAGCAGCGGGTACGATCCAGAACTGAGCAGCGCCGAAATCGAAGAACGCACGCGCAAGCGGCGCGAGGAGAGTGACAAGAATAGCCGCAAGTTGGGCGAGAAGCTGTTGCAGGGTTGGTGCATGCTCGAAGATACATGCTCGGCCGGTTGCGTGGTGCGTCCTGCCTTCCCTCGAAAACATGAAGACCCCGAAGGTGATCTGACGTTCTTTTATCACCTTCAAGGTGCCTCTCATGAGGGACAGACAGGGGCGCTCGTTCTGTGTGTCGTGCGAACTTTACACGGACGATATTGTACATTTCCAACCACTTTTTGCCAAGATCTTGCGAGATTAACAAACTCGGCTCACAACGTTGTGCCTTTTACAGGACGCGAAGAGGGCCGCGGCTGCCAAGCAGGCAACCCAGCCGGTGGTCGATCTCGAAGATGAGTCTGAGCCCCGCTGCCAGATTGTCTGCACGAACGGGCACGAACCCAAGGCTGCCGCAGCAAGCACTGCCAGCACGCAGAGCGACGCAGCGTCTTCGTCGAACTTGTCCTCCTTCCCGCCGCCCGTGCACTTCCCGGCACCCACGGCCCAGCCCGAGTCGCTCGTCTCGGCCTACCCGCCCCAGGTCGGCCTGGCCCCGCCCACGCACGGCTACGGCGACGCGCACCATCACCACCATCCTCCGCATCCTCACCCTCACCATGACCATCCTCACCATCATCATCCTCATCCCCACCAGCACGCGGTGCAAGGCCACGCGTACATCGACGCTGCGGTGGCCACCCTCTACAGCAAGATTGAGGAGGCGCGCCAGCGGCTGGCCAGCACCCCGGCTGCGCAGTGCACGCCGCTGGTGAGTCTCATCACCGAGTGTGCGCGCGCCATCGCCGCCCTCCAGGCTCTCGCCGCGACGCTGTGAAGCGCAACAGCACCACCATCAACGGTTGAGTGAAAAAATTGATTAAACTGAAAAAAATTTAAAAAATCAACAATTTAACACAACTCAAGGGATGAACCACCGCAACAACTGCAACACGAACGTGACAGCCTACGAAAAGTTGTGGGCCGTGCTCCCCGCCACGTTGCCCGGCAGCAGCGAAGATGACGAAGGAGCAGTCGCAGCTTGCGACAGCGTGTTTGACTATTTCCGTAGAGAAGAACAAGAGGACTTCACGGTCGAGGAGGAAGAGGAGTTGCACGTGGCGGCCGAAGTGTTGGAATGGTTCTTCAGCTCCACGCCACACGGCTGCCTCAGCTTCCTCGCCACTCCGGCGTGTGCTGAGGCTGTAGACTTGGGCGCACCCACTTCGAGGGCCGCGGCCCTGTTTGCCGCCTTGGCTCCAATCCTGCGGCAGAGGGTGTTGGTCGACCTGTTTGGCAAGCGTGTCCCGCAGCACGAGAGCCTCACCACCGATGTCTGGCGATCGACCGTGCTTCGTTACCTCTGGGCGCTCTACGGCGCCACGATTGCCGCCGCCACGGCAGGAACGGGCGACGATCGTGCGCTGCTGGTGGCAAAGGTCGTGGGCGAGTACCTCGGGGACTCGATGGACATCATACGCTCCGCCTGGGCCAACGTTCCTCACGGCGTGGCCGCAGAGCAATTCTGGCGCCTCAGGCCAGACGACCTCGACGTCCTCGCGGCCCAAGTCCTCTGTCATCCCCGAAGCCAAGTCCTTGTCGGTACGTGCGCCCACTCGCGGCTACTACCTCCCGTCTCTCCTGACCCTGGCCGTTTTCTAGCCGGGCTGAGGCTGCTCGACGCCTTCAAGGAGGACGCCTGGAGCCAGCTCGACCCATGCGCGGATCGTGTGTTGCACCTGACTGACCACCCCAACGTCGATGTCCGCTGCGCCGCCGTCCGGGCTGCCGCCCATTTCGACTCGCTTCAGCCCGTGCTGCCTCCTCGCCCGCCCCCCGCCTCCAAGAGTGTTCCCTTGCCGCGTGAGCCTGGCGGAGAGAGTCTCTAACGATCGACATCCGGACAGAAACTGTGGTCTTTGGCCACCGGCGACGCGTCACCTGCGGTGAGGTCCGCTGCATTCGCCGTCCTCGACGCCGCGCAGCACCGCTTAGCCATGCATGCCGTATCGGTCGAGATCGCGCATCGTCTGCTCGACTGGTTCGGTTACGTACGTCACATATGCCATCATCATCGCCATCATCATCGTCATGTCGTTGTTGTTGTTGTGGTTGTGTTTACCAAACAACGCAACTGCGCCACCATCAGGAAGAAGAGGCCGAAGTGATACTGCAGGCCGCAAATGTCGTCTCGTGGGCGTTCACGGGCGGAGTGTTGAACAACGACCAGATGCGGTGCGTGGCCCCAGATCTGCGCAGATGATGGGCCAAGGATTCACACAAGCTGGGATTTCCCACGCACGCGCCGCCAGCGTCAGGTCCATGCTGGTCGTGGGGCTCGAGCGGTTGATGCTGCCAGAGGACGACATGCCGCCCGCTCTGCTGCAGCTGGCCACCGAGCGATTGGCCGACCTGTGGCGCGCGGAGCAGGATCGGGTCGACCCCGGCACGCTCGCGCTCGCTCTCCCCGTCGACCTTCGCGCGCGAGTTCTCGGGCGGATCCGCCGCAGTCGTCGTACGTAGCGTCCTTTGCTGTGGCGAATCAGCCTTTTTGCTTTGCTGTTTCCAACGTCCGGGACGACGTGCATGTGGCCGTCGCCACCGTCATCAGGGCAAGAAGAGAAGAAGCGCACGGCCGTGCGTAAGGCGATACGCGACATGCTGGGCGGCGTTCTCTTCCACCCGCTCGCGCGTCACAGTTTTGAGGACATGTGCCTGGCCATGCTCGAGCCAGACCGGCCATGGCGCGTTCGGTCGGTTGCCCCGCTCAGCCCCACCGCGGTCGTCGCAGCAGTTGACAAACAAGACTCACGTTGAGCGACGGTGGCGGCGGTGGCGGTGGCGGTGGGCGCAGGGAGTGCGGGCTGTTCGCGCTCACGCCGCACATCAGCCCCGAGTATCGACACCCGGTGCAGACACTTTACTCTCTTTCCATCGAAGGGCTCCTGGGGCCGCACGTACGTCGCGTCGCTCGCTTCCCCAAAAGCGTACAAGAATCTGAACAATGCGGCTGCGCGCGCACAACAGAAGGAGATGCGAGCGACGGTCAGCGAGGCGGCGGAGCAAGTCATTCTCTGCCTGAACGAGATCTCGGACCGGGAAGAGCTTGCCCGCGCCCTGTGCCGAGCCTTGCCGCACCTGCGCGACGTGCGCCCAGCCGCGTTCGCTCTGTCCCGCTTGATACTGCAGCCGGTGGTGCTCTTTACATTCGGCAGCAGCGTCCAGAGCTCATCCGACAAGCTGGTCGGAGACGACGTCCAAGCGAGCATCGTCCATGCTTGGACCGCGCTTTTCCAACGACAGCACGACGACGACGAGCTGTGGCTCGAGCTCATGCACGAGCTGGCCTCCTTGGGCAAGCGCATGTTGATCACGGCGAATGATGGCGCGGCGCTCGCGAAAGAGGTCCTCGACGCCCTCTGCGCCGCCGCCCTCTTGCCATCCCACGAACGGCACCGAGCCGCCATTTTGGCGCAGTTGTGCGTCTTCCTCAAAGGCCAAAAGAATCGCTGGCCCGAGAGGAGCGTCTCGATCGTGCCCGTGTTCCGATGCGTGGTCGGCCTGGCCCGCCAGACCCCCGGGCCCGACGAGCCGGCTCAAGTGACCCAGACGCTGCTGCGGCTCCTCACCCTCTTGCTCGAGCAGAAGGCCGAGGACGACTCGCTGGAGGACCTCCTTCTTCAAGGTCTTGAAGGAGACGGTGTTGACATGCCTGCCACTTGGACTCGCTTTGGTTGCCTCGTACGGCGCAACATCCCCAAGCGCTGCCTGTTGTCCTCGCGGCGGCTCCCAAAGGCTTACGCGCACATACACAGGACACAACGCAGGTGCGGGAGGCGATCAGGCTCCTCCATAAGGTGGCGTGGCATTCAGATGGACGATGCGCCACGACACTAATGATGCAGCTGCTGCCTGCCATCACCACCAATCTCCATCCCGCCCACCTTGTGCCCTTGGGCAAGCTCATCGGTACGAGAGTTGTTTTTATTTTTTTATTTTTAAAAAAACATTTTTACTTTACTATTGTTCAGTTTTTTTTAAAAAAAACATTTTTGGCCACCGCCAAAGGGACGCTGGCGCTGGAGGGATGGGACAAGCGCCAGTCTTGGGTCCAGCTGGTGACGTCAGCACTGGCCAATCTGGTGGCGCGAGAGCACCCCCTGAGCGACCAGCGACAGTCCCATGGGCTGGCCTTCACCATCCTCCTGGGGCTGACCCAAGCCGAGAGCGTTGACCCGGAGCTCGTGGCGTGGCTCGTCGCCATGGCGCCGATGGACGTCGGCAGCAGGCCCAAGTGGTCCACCGAGCAGCTGCTCGCGCTGGCCGAGAGCCTTGCCAACCTCTTGTTGGTGGCCTATGCCACGACCGCAGACGCCACCGAAGAAGAAGGAGAAGGAGAAGACGAGGCGCCGGTGGACGGCGCGCGGGCGCTGTGCCTCCTCGCGGCCTACGCAGGCTTTCATCTGACGCTCGTCAACGACGGCCAACACGACGACAACGCCGTTGAGGACGAAGGCGTTGCATCGCAACCCAACTGGGGCGAAGAAGTGGACGACGGGAGCGCTGCAAAGATCCCGTCCATGGCCGAGTGGTACGACAGCTGTAGCGACGACGAGGAAGAGGACGAGCTGGGACGTCTCGGTCCACGCCAGTTGGTGGCCCGACTGCCCGTGCATGTGCGCGACAAAGTGGCCTTGGCCGCCGAGGCCATCCTCAGCCACGCGGCGGCAAGTCCGCAAGATTTCGACCACAAATGGGCCGAACAGGCCCAAGTAACTCCTCGTCGGGCAGCCACCGCGCGCAAACTGCTGAGCGCTCTGGTCTCACCTTCACTTCTCTCCGCCTTTCACCTCGATTAATGTTGGAAATTGCCTTTTTTGTACTCTGTCTGCGTGCCAATTGGCTAAAATTAACAAAACATAAAAAAATGGGTGAAATTGTTTTTCCTGTCGCCACAAGCGAGGTGGTGGCTTACGAGCGGTCGTACGGACAACCTTCAGCTCCGGAGGAGGAGCATGCGTGCTTGGCTGGCAATCGAGGTTGGCCATATGCATTTCCTATGTTCTGTCTTCCATTTCTCCATCGGGGATGACACCATGCAGGTGCTGTTGAATGTATAAAACGAAAAGGCCCCAGCCACTTCACCAACCAGCAACTACCACAAGAACACCAACAACAAGACCTCAAGCTTCTCCCTGACAACAAAGAATGAATCCCTACGCGACTCTCGCCACCCTGATCCTCAGCTTCATCGTCATCTCTTCCTCCGCCCAGGCTCTGGCCAGCTGTGCCTCCGCTCTCGTGCCCATCTTTGAAGGCGCGCAAGGCCACAGCTGCGTGCAGCTCACAATCACCTCTGTCAGCGCTTCCACTCCAACGGTACGACAGCGCACATAAGCAAAGATCGATCCACCTTGGACTTTGAGCTCACATCATAAGCTGTTTTTTTTCCTGCAGGTGTCGAACGCGCAAGGTAACGTCTACTTCAACCGCTACTACGACGGCCTTGTCAACAAGGACACACCGTCCTTCGCCGTTCTCTCCAACCAGCACGTTGGTTGCAACCGAGGCGTTGCGCAGCCCTTCAGCGCCGACCAGGTCTCCTCGCGCCTGGCGGCCAACACGTTTGACGTGCTGGTCACGCGCGACGGCGTGCTGCGGGTGGCCATCGGCGCGCAAGTCTTCCAGAACGTGACTCTGGGCTGCAGCAACGGCGCCCTCCCCGGCGTGGGCTTCGACGCACAGGGCAACGTCTACACGGCCCAGTTCAAGCTCTTCGACATCACGGAGGGTTGTCCCGTCGACGTGGTCGGATCGTCCTGCTAAGGGTGACGCAACAGCAGCAACTGCATGCCGCATTCACTCCAGAGGAGTGAACAAGCGTTTGCTGCAGAACTTCAGCAACCAAGACGCGGTGGATATCTACCGCCACGGCCATGACTCGAATAAAATTTCAACAAAAAATAAATCAATTAAACAAAAACAAAAAACAAAAGTGTAACGCAAAAAGATAAGGGTGGATCAACTCTTCATTTCATTGAGCTGGCTGAAAGGAACACGACAATCGCATTTGTTTTCACGGTCGTCGCTCGGCGTTGCAGATCTCGCAGCAGAGGAAGGTCGGTCGGTTGACGTACGTGCACTGCTCGCAGGTCCAGGGCACTTCCTCCTTGAGGTCGGCCCCGGCACTGCCCTGAAGTGCGCCACCGTCGTCGTCGTCTTCGACGTCCACCTCCACACCACCGTCACCGGTCGATGTCGGCCCCGCGAGGTCCATGAACTCGCCCAGCCCGACGCCGGGAGCGGAGCGGCGCGAGGCCACGTACTGCGCGGTCTCCTCGTCGCTGAACTCGTCGTCATCGTCGTCGTCACCATTGTCCTCGCCGCCATGGGCCGAGCTGACGGCCACGCCAGGCGCAGCGCGGACGCGCGGGTCGAGATTGCGCGTGGCCCGGTCGTTGCGCTTGAGGATGAGCTTGGCCTGGGCGTTGAGGGCGGCCTCGTCAAACTGGATGTCCGACTCGGCGTAGATGCCCACGCGGCCGCCGCGGCCGCTCTCGTCGCGCACCTTATCGAGCAGCGCGTAGCCGCCGCCGGCGACCATCGCGTTGCGCTGCCGCCGGGCCTTGCGCGCGTTGTAGTCCGTTCGTCGCCGGGTCTTTTGCTCGCGCTCGAGCCGCTCCCGCTCGGTCTTCTCGGCACGCTCGCGCTCGAGCTTCTCCTTTTCCTCCGTTCGCTCCACGGTGCCGACCTCGGCCACGACCGTGGCCGATGCTGACGTCAGCAAGTCGATATCGTCATCCTCATCCTCATCCTCCTCGTCGTCCTCATTGGCTTCCGCCTCGTCGTTGCTCTGGTGCTCGTCGGCGCCAGTGACAGCGCGGGCGCGGGCCTCATCCTTGAGGAGGAGGAAGTGCTCGTTGACGGCCTTGAGCAGCGGGTCGATGGTGTTCTTCTGGATGTGGTGCGGCGGGTTCCACTTGATCCACTCGTGGGCGCCGTGCTCAGTGCGGCGCACCAGCGGGAAGCCGGTGGCCGGGTCGCGCGGAGCGGCGTCGGTGAGCCCGTGGGCCAGGAAGACGCACAGGGTCTTCTCGACGGTCTTGCCGCCCAGGCGGCGGTAGGCCGGGTAGTAGGTTTCGGTGTAGACGAAGCGCGAGTCCAGCCGGATGGTGTCGGCCTCGAGGCCGGTCTCCTCGCGCACTTCGCGCAGCGCGCACTGAAGGTCGGTCTCGCCTCTGTGAGCACAGAAGAGCACAAGCGTGAGATTTTAATTGCAAATGCATAAAAAAAACAAAAAATAAAACAAAAAATAAATATTTAGAAACTGATAATTAAAAATAGTGAATGTTAAACGTACGCCTCGACGTGGCCCTTGGGCAGGTCGTAGCGGCGGCCGTGCTTCATGAGCAGGAAGTAGCGCGAGCCGGCGACCTCGGTGAACAGGAGAACGCCACAGGAACGCATCTTGGGCATCGTCTCTGCATTTTTAAAAACAAAGAATATTTATAAATACATATTATTTTAAAAAATAAGAATAAAAATAATTTCAGAGAAAGCTGTACCTTGCTTTTGCCGTGGCGCGGGGGTCGGGATGGCGACGGGGGCCGGCTCGTCCGCGGGCGCGTCCTCCTCGCCAGAGCTGGCGGAGCCACTGCCGTCGTCGCTGGACGTGGTGGTGGTGGTGGTGGTAGTCGTCGTGGTCGCGTTGGTGTCGGCACCAGCGGCAGAGGTCTCACCTGAGCCGAAAAAGCGGTCGATGCGTCTGTTGCGGTCCCACATGACCACGTCGCCCTGCCGGAAGTAGTAGATGCGGTGGTAGGCGATATCGCCGCCCTTGTCGATGGGCACGAACTCGTCCAGCGGAAGCTCCATCATGCCGTCAAAGCGGTCGAGGTAGCCGAGGGTGAAGGTCGCTGGGTCGTACCGACCAGTGTCCCACATGATTCGGTTGTAGACGTCCTGCGACGTGCGCAGCCGCGCCTTCTTCTTGGACCTCCCGCTCTTGTTGTTGTTGCTTTGTGCGCGTGTCTTCTCCATCGTTGCACGTTTGGTCCTTTGGTTGCTGGCTTCGTTGGTAGTTCCCTCCAGGGTGGCCGTGGTCGTTCCGCTACGCGAGTGAGACAAGAGGAGTAGTGGCAAGTGTGATTCAGCGAGCGCTTGCTGGTGGCGAAGCGCCGGTTTGTTGTTTTCGAATCAACCAACAATCAACTGTTCGTTTTGTCATTCACGTTCTGCAAAGAAATTAGGTGGAACCGTTCCCTTTGGCATATTTCACTTATCATGTTGTAGGATTTGAGAAATGCAACAAAAAGCTAAATACCATGTCGACGGTAATTGGTTTCCGAAACTGTTTTAGAAGCACATTCGTTATTAGAATGATTGACCCAATCAGGGTCACGTGCTGCCGAGTCACTCTTTCCAGGCGCAACGCCGGAAGCACCACGCAGCGAAAGCAGGGAAACTCGGAGTCAAACAAACGGCGAGCCAATCATTTCAAGCGAGTATTACAGGGGAAGGTTTTTATTGGCTGGCGATTTAAGGCCGAGCACGAGGTAATTTCACGTGAGTGAGCTAGCTTACAGCACACAGGGAAAAGACCTTATCAAGCCAAAATCTATATCAACTTTCTTCTTGTTTGCTTGTACCGTAGAATCTAAAGTGCGTCGCGCCTTGTGATTGGGTTAGGACACAGACAACGGGCCCGTTGGGAGTGGCCGTCGGAGTAGACCTCGTCGCCCACCTGCGCGAGATCACAACCTAGCACACGCGACAGGCCGCAAAGTGTGCGTCACATTGATTGGGTCGTTGCCCCACTGGAGAGCTGCCCGACGTGCAACGTTCGCGCGGCTGCCCCCAGGTGCGATCCCGTAGTACAGGAGCCGCGGCGAGATGAGGGCGACCATCAACCAGGCCCATCACACGTGTGCCCTTGTGGGGCTGGCTGAAGCGCTTTGGCTGGCCGTCAGCAGCACGGACCCTTGAAAATTCCCCTCCACCACCGCCTTTATAAACCCTCGGTCGGCGACGAGCCCGATCCGACCAGTCTCTCTATCAGTCACTCGCCTGTGCTCTCCTCTCCGTCACAGCACACCAAAGAGCTAGTCTCCCCACAGCTAGTATTTGCGCATTCTTCTTTCTCTCTCACACTCTCTCTCGAGTCCTTGGTGAACGTCGCCGTCGTCGTGTTTCCCGAAGCCCCGAGCCAGTTTGCGAAGAAGAAAAGCAAGAATCAACTTCTTGACCGTACAAACTACCTTCAAGAGGAAGCTGCATAACGAGGAGACCCTTCAGCGCGTAAGAGATTAAGATTTAATCCCGTACCGCTTCGGATAGAGAGTCGGTTCTTTTTTTTACAACACACACACATACCATGCAAGCCACGACTTCGTCCTCGCACCAGGTGTCGCCCATCACGTGCCCACCTCAGGAGAAGCCGCAGGTCACCCTGGCCGACGTACTCCGCGGTGGTGCCGAGAACGACCGCCGTTCTCTCCAGGCCTACCTCCACACCCTGGCCGCTCGCGAGAAGGAGAAGCGCAAGCGCAAGAGGCAGGAGCGCAAGAGCAAGCGTTCGACGTCGAGCAAGAAGAAGAAGAGGAGCGAGGATGACCTCTCGGCCTCGTCGCCCGGTTCTACGGCTTCGCTTTCGTCCTCGTCTTCGCTGGGCTCCATCGACTCGCAGAACAGCACCCCGTCGGGCTCTATCGACATGTCGGCCTCGATGATGATGCGCGGCAGCGTCGACCTCACGGCCATGCGCCTGGCCAGCAACGAATACGACGCCATGCGGGGCAGCCTCGACATGTCGGCCATGGGCCACGCCCACCACATGCGTAGCCGCAGCGTCGACTTTGGCGCCCTCCGTGCCAACACAGCCGCCTTTGATGCCATGCGCGCCAGCCTCGACATGTCGGCCATGGGCCCTGGCCTCGGCCTCGGCGCCCACTACAGCCACCACGGCAGCTTCGCTGGCTACCAGCCCCACCTCGGCGGTGGCGGTAGTGCGAGCGGCCCGGCCTACGCTCGGGCCAGCTGCGACTTTGATGCGATGTCCAACGCGACCGGGTTCGGCGCCGACATCAGCCCGACCTCGTCCTTCTGCATGGAGGGCCCGGTCTTCCTCGAGCCGGCCCCGCTGGCCTCCTTCTCGGTCGACGAGCACTCGCCCCAGACCCAGCAGGTGTACGCCCAGCCACAGCCGACCTTTGCCCAGCCCCAGGCCCAGCCCGTCTACGCCTCGGCCCAGCCGACCTCCATGATGCTGCCGCCTCAGGCCCAGCACCAGCAGCAGCAGCACCTTGTGTACACCCCGTCGTCGACGACGATGACGAGCGCCAGCCAGCAGCCCACGACGCCGCTGACCGACCTGCCCGACTTCGAGGACTTTGTTAGCTCGGCCTTCCTCGAGGCCTTCCCCGAGGACGCCGCGGCCGCGGCCGCTGCCATCGACTTCAACCCGTCGGCCCTGCTCGAGCAGCAGCAGCAGTCCCTCGTCGAGCAGCAGCAACCGCAGCAGGCCGCCCCGGTCTTTGCCGTGCCGGCCCCGCCCCAGCACGTACTCCAGCGGAGCCAGTCGCCCGTGGCCCCCGTCCAGCAGCACCACCAGCAGCAGCACCTTCAGCACCACCAGGTTGGGGGCTACGCGAGCCCGCAGCAGCAGCAGCAGCACCGAAGCTGCAGCTGCCCGGACTGCCATGTGACGCCCGTCACGCCGTCGGAGCTCGGCTCGGGCCTCCCCGCCATGGCGCAGCACGGCTACGTGCCCGCGGGCCTCGAGGAGGCCGCCGCCGCGGTCGTCCAGCAGCAGCCCGGCGCCAGCGGTCAGCGTGTGGTCCACCCGTCGTTCGCCGTCGAGGAGGACCAGGCCAACGACTTCCTCGCGCAGTTCCTCGAGTGGAGCGAGCAGCGCGGCGTGGCTTCGCCCCTGTCGGCGTCGCTCTCGTCTCCGTCCGTCTCGTCGCCGGCCACCTCCCTGTACTTCTAAGAAGGCGGCCCCCCAGCCCCCGTGTAGCGCGGCGAGAGCAGCAACTCAACCCACCCCAACCACCAGCCCGGACACACAAACCCTCGACTAGTCTGCGCAGAGGCGGAGCTATCATCGTCTTGTGTAATTCCTTTTTATTTGTTAACTTTTCAAATACTTTGATTTTAACTACGAGTTGTATGTACATATTAGGTAATGATAATGAATATTTGCAATTTCTGAGTAAATCCCACAAAACCTCTATTTCTGCCCTTTTTTCTCCCCACACAGGGACCTTGGTGTTGGACCAGGCAGAGAAGAAGGAACAAAGCAGAACACAGGCACGTGTGTGGGCCGAACAACTCTGTGTAACTTCCTTTGGAAATTGCTGCTGATGACCTGACAGGAGGTTCGTCCTTTCCCACAACCTTTCAGAACTGTTTCCGCAAGCAGGGCCTCATGCCGCTGATGATGACCTGACAGCCGGATTGATATCCTCAAGCAGGGCCTCATGCCGCTCAGCGGGGCAGAACCGTCCGTGCCTCAACACCCCCTCGAGCAGGACAACCAACACACCGAAGAGCTCTTCCGTTCGACCTCAATTCCAGGCGCCTTTGGCGAGCTTCGTGGCGCGAAAAGTAACTGCATTTACAAACGTTTGTGGCCTCCTTTGGGCTCACCCGAGACCAGCAATGGAGTCGATGAGGAACTTGAACCCCTCGAGCGCGTCGCTGTCGCCCGACCTGGTGTGCGCGTGTCACAATCATGACAACAAACCGCGTCAGAGACAAGTTGCTTTGACGTCGGCGTGTGGAAGGAATGCGAGGAACGCACTTGACGGCCTCGCAGAGGGCCGGGATGTCGGTCTCGGGCGAGAGGTGCTCGCGGCCCAGGTAGCGGATGAAGTGGAAGTCGGTGACGGCCAGCAGGAAGGGCTTGCCCTTGTACTGGAGCAGGTGCCGCTTGAGGGCGGCCAAGTTCTGCGGGTGCTCCGCCCGGTTCTCGATTTCAAAGTTGGTCGACAGCGCCCCCGTGTGGTTCACCACTGCGATCTGCGGCACAACACGGCACATGCGCGCGTGTTGGTGGCCGCACGACACGAGACACACGCACGCGGGGGGGGGTGTACGGGTTTGATGAGGACGTCGGGGTCGAGCTCGTTCGAGTCCTTGCGCCCGGCGCCCTGGCGCGCCATGGCCACCTCCTGCTTGGCTATGACGACCTTGGGGTCGCGCGCTGGCCACAAGAGGTCGTTCTGCACGAGCTTCACCACCTGATCCGTCGTCTGGAAGGCCTCAAAGTGCACCTGCCCCTCCTCGTCCGCTGCACACCGGAGGCCTGTCGTCAGTGGCGCGCACGTGTATCGTGTCGTGTCTTGTGGCAGAGATAGGGAGAGAGGACAAACGTACTGGAGACTTTGACGGTGATGAACGACTTGCCAGCATCGCCGTAGCGCTTGATGGCGTCGGCGTGCTGCTGGGCGGCGCGAACAATCTCGAACGACGACATGATGTAGTCGCGCTCGTCCGTGGGCGGCACAGTGAAGACGCACCCCACCTACGCGTTCCAGATGATCACGTGAGCGAGTCGTTCGCGGCAGTCCGCTTGCTCTATTCCACGCGTGGCATCGCGACCACACGCACCTTTTCCACGCCGAGGGAAGTAGCGATGGTCTCCACCAGCTTGGCCTCGGCCGGGTCGTCCAGCACCACCGCGCCCGTCGGGCTGTGCTCTTGTGGCGGCTCGTAAATGTACTCCACTATTTATAATGCGCTCGCGTTAGCTTTTTTTTTTAAAAAAAGAAAAACATTAAATAAATAATAAAATTATATAAAATAGAATAAGGAGGAAGTGTTAAGTACCAGTGACGTTGCCGTCCTCGAGAAACTTGCCGTAGAGGTGACCCTCACGTCGTTTAATGAAGCCAAACTCTCGTGGATACTGCTGGAACTTGTCACATGAGGCAAAGTCCAGCGACGCCGTCTGACAGTGGGTCGTTTCCTGCATGTGCCGTGATGAAGCGATGGTAAGCCGCAGCGTCCTTGATCAAAACGGAAGAGCGCGCGCGAGTGTTCTGCTGGCCAGGCGCTGTACCTGAGCCTTGAAGACGAGGCCCTGGCTCTCGAGGTGCTCGTTGAGTGACTTGAGATCCCACTTCTTCTTGATATTCCTTAGCTTCCTGCTCACCACGCGCTCGTCAATAACCAACACATCGCAGAGAGCACACCATGCAGTCGAGTGTGCCGGCCACGCATCGTACTTGGGGTCTTCGCCAAGGGGCCGCTCGCCCGTGTAGGAGAGGAAGACCATTTGTCCGTGTCGGATGCCGAGAGAGGCCAGTGTGCGAGTGCCGTCGGCCAGCACTTCCTTGCCAGGCCGGTCAAGGCTGAGCGTTTGGTTGTTCATGGAAATGAGCGTCTTGTCCTGGATCTAAGAGAAGATCGCAAGTGGGTGAGGGTCTTGATTGATGTTGCAGATTGGGCGGGCAGGGCGGGTACCTTTTTCTTGAGGTTATTGATGGTGTCTGTGGGCTTCAACTCATAGCGCTCTGTCCCATCTTTGGAGACCAAGCGCACGATCTGCAGTTCCCGGTTGCTGGTCGTAAGCGCGAGCAGACACAGACCAATCAGCTTTACAATGGTGCCGACACGTACCAGTGGTTCTCCTTGCATCGTTAACAACCTCAAACTGTTCTCTTGGGGCGTGCAGGTAGCGCGATCTTGCGAATAGTTGACGCGTATCGACCGCTCAATCGACTGCGTCGCTGGGTGGGGATGACGTGGAGTTTCTGTTCAGTTTCTTTTCGTTCTCCCTTTCTTTTCTGGCAAGAAAAAAACAAAATTTTTAATAATGGCGGGTACAAAGCAGAACACAACAGACGAAAGTGACAAGCAGTATGCGCTGGAGCTGGTGGGCATTCGTTCTCTTGCCGTCCCTGGCGATGCTGGTCGCCTTGTGGCCCGTCATGGACTTTCACAGTGCTGCGGATGTGGAGCCAACCTCTGCGTTCGTCTCCGCCTTGCGGCAACGCCAACTCGCCCGACGGGCAGCCGACGAGTTCCAGCAGGAGAAGGACCTGACCGTTCCGCACGCCGTTGCCATCGACGCGTGGACTCTGGCAAACCACAACGGCGAGCAGGGCGATGTGACGACCTTTGCTGCAGCGTGCATTGCGCAGGGCGTCCCGCGCCTGGTCCGCAATTCGCCGGTGCACGCGTGGCCGGCCATGCGCAAGTGGTCCACCAGCGGACCGCACTTTGCCTCGGCCCTGGGCGCCGACGGCCCCCTGCGGGTCCACGTGAGCAAGCTGCCGACGGTGCGCATGCACAGCATCGTGCAGCCCTTTGGCGCGCTTCCCGATCTGCAGTGGCACCGGCCATGGGGTGTACGTGTCGCCTCACCCAAGAAAGACCGATGAAGGTGATCAATGCAGCTCTTGATACACGCTCCTAGGAGGAGATGATGCCGGCAGACGAGTTCATAGCCCTCTCGCTACGGAACAACAAAGCCGACGTCCCGGGACCTACGGGGCAGCAGACCAAGTTTGCCTATTTCTTCAGCCACCTGGATGGCTTGCCGGCCACCTTGCAGGCCGACGTGGGCGACACGTGCGTGATCGACCGCCGTCCCCTGCTGAAATGGCGCTCACACAGGTGCGTCAACCTGCAGGTCGTTTCTGACCGTGCCGTGGCGCAAGGTGTGGGAGACCAACGTGTGGATGGGCGGGCCCCTCGTCCGCACACCCGTGCACTACGACCTCCTTCACAACTTCTACGTGCAGGTGCACGGTGCGCGGCTCAGCGGGCTGGCGTAACACTCGGGGCGAGTCTAACGTCGTTGAGTCGGCCCTACACAGGGCACAAGCGGTTTCGGTTGTACGCGCCAGAGCAGTGGCCGTACCTCTACCTGTTCCCTCGCCTGCACCCGTCCCATCGCATGTCGCAGGTCGATCTTGACACGTTGGCCGAGCTCGGGGTCAACGCCTCGGCTGCATTCCCGGGTACCGCATGCGCAGCTCTGGGTGTTTGATTTGACAATGGCTTCTGTGATGGCACAACGTCTCGGCTGACGGCGACGCGGCGTGTGTGGCAGAACACCACAAGCAGCGGCCCTACGAGGTTGTCCTGCACCCCGGGGACGTGCTGTATTTGCCGCCCTATTGGTTCCACGAGGTGACCGTCGTGGGCGATGAGCTCAGCGTCTCCGTGAGCGTCCACACCGAGTCGGACGAGGTCGCGATGCGCGAGGTCCTCCTGCGGCATCCGCTTCCGGTCCAGCCCGAGTGGCCGACCGATGTTCGGATCAAGGCACTCGCCGCCTACGTCCGGGCCATCACAAACGACCTGGCCTTGCCTTTCTCAGAGGCTTCCGGCGCCGCTGCGGCGGGCTCGCGCTTCATAGCCGAGCTTGTCCGAACGCGCTACGCGCACTTTGAACTCGACCCTTGGGTGGACGGGCTGGTCGAGCGCTTGGACGAGGCGCAGCGCTGGTGGAGCGAGTCCGTAGAGCCCTGGGAGCTGGGACGTGTTGCGGTGGAGGACCAAGAGGCTGGCCAGCCCCTCGCGCTCTGTCTTGACAACAAAGAGCTGGCTCAGCGCTTGGAACAACATGCACACGAGCTCAAGCAACAGCTTGGCCGATGGCGCACGACGCCACAGGCGCACATCGAGTTGGGGAATTGGGTCGAGGTGCGTTTTTCAATGTGTGCATGCATGCGTTTGGTTCCTGCTTGCTCACGTCTTGTATGCAGGACGTGTGCGCGCACGTTCTTGGCCCTCTCAGCGTGGGCCCCTTTTTGCGGATGCTTGCCACCACGACCATCACGTGCTGAGTAGCGTGTGTTGTGGTTGTTTGTACCACCTGACTTCTTTTTCAAACCTTTATGCGATTCAGCAAAAGAGGGAGTGACATGGTCAGGGGACTTAGGTCACGCGCTCTACCAACTGAGCTACCGCCAGTTGCAACCTCCTCCACACGGAGGAGGATGGTCTGGCGAGTGGGAATCGAACCCACGACCACGGGATCTACTGTCCTTCGAAGTAACCCCTCAACTGCGAGCACTCTCCAACAAACTGGCCAGACCGAAAGCAATTTTGATTTTTAAACAAAAGGGCAGCTTTGTCACTTTTTTCGTGGAGTTGTCGACTGGCGGTGGCGGACCACTCCGAGAAGCACCAGAAGGTCAGAGCCGTCCTGTACAGTGACAAGGACAATGACAATATCCTTCCTCAATTTCCTCAATCGACACAACTTCGCCATCACTGCTCTGCTCGGCCGGCTACCTGCCTCCGACATTCATCCCAACTTTCAGCCCACCGCTCATATATGAGGCCGCCCACCAGCCTCCTTGCACACCACAACACACACAACAGCCACACAAGTGAGAACCTCTCTAACCAACAACCACAACTCTAGCAACACAATGTCTCTCTTCGGCTACACTGATCCCTGGTCGGACCTGCGCGACATGCAGAGGCAAATGGACCGCCTGATGGGCTTCGTCACGGGCGGTGACATCACGGCCGACGTTCCTCTCCTCCTCACCGGTGGAACCACTGGCACAAGCCCCGAGCGCGCCGTGGGCACGCAGGGCACAGGCGCCGGACAGCTGACCCAGTGGCACCCTCGCATGGACGTGCGCGAGACCGACAACAACCTCATCCTCCACGCTGAGCTTCCCGGCTGCAACAAGGATGACATCAAGCTGAGCATCGACAACAACAGGCTCGTGCTCGAGGGCCAGAAGTCCACCCACAAGAAGGAGAAGGGCGAGAACTGGGTGCGCAAGGAGCGCTTCGAGGGGTCGTTCTACCGCACGCTCCCGCTGCCTCGCGGTGTCGAGGCCGGACAGATCCAGGCCAACTACAAGGACGGCGTGCTCGAGGTGCTCATCCCCAAGCCGGCCGAGTCTGTGAAGAGGCAAACGATCGACATCAAAACTGGCGGTGGCCAGGAGACCACCTCCATCACTCCTTCGACCTCTTCCTCCTCCTCAACCTCCTCTAACGTTCCCATCAGTGGGGAGAGGAGCCAGAAGTGAGGTGAGCCACTACGCTCAGTCCCGTTACGCGACGATATCTTAGGTGCAGAGCTGGAACAGACATACACTTCAGTCACACACTGGCTGCTCCCAAAAGCTGCATAAAGATTCCTTTCGCAGACTTGTTCGGTTGTTTCTTTCCCCCTGCTTTTTTTTTTTATTTGTTTTGTTGCACTTCCATCGTGTTGTGGGCTTCGATGGATTCGGGGGCACAAATGAATCGCTTGTCCTCTATCGACAGAGGAACCTCTGCCAGCAGCCTTGCCCACAGTGCGCACGATCTCACAGAGGAGGAAAAAATCAGCCAAATTCGTCAAATGCTATCTTCGATGAATGCACAGCTGACACAGGAGGGGGCTGACATCAGCCTCCTTCAGTCCCTTCTCACCGAGATTGAAGACTGCACTGCCCTTAAGACCGTTGCCGACGCCGCACCACTAGATGTCAGCATTTTTGCGAGCCCAACTGCAGGTGCAGACAACGCTGCTGGCTTATGCTCTCTTGTTAAGTCAATCTTTCTAAAATGTTTTTGATTACAAACTTACCTGTGGGCGTCCACAGATGCCGAAAGGAAGGATGAGGAGCCTTCGCCGCGCAAAGAGGGAGGAGAGCCCAAAGCAGCCGGCCAGCCATCGTCGGCGTTCAGCTTCGCAAAGGCGTTTGTGGCGAGCAAGAAGAAGGCCGATCGGCGGAAGGAGCGACGGGCAGCGATCAAACAGGTCTTGCATCACGAACAGCTCAGCAGCGCCAAACCAACTGCCGCTGACGCCGACGTCCAGCCGCCGCAGGCCGAGACCGAGCCTGAGGCAGGCAAGGCCGACGAGCGCCAGCGCGAAGGGGCAGTCGAGGCGGTCGATGGCAAGCGCGCTGCGCGAGAGAAAGAGCCTGAGAGCGTCCGAGGCAGCGGCGCGATCGACCTCGCAGACCAGCAGCAACAGCACATGCTCATGCGGTTCGAGGCGCAGCTGCAGCAGGCCAAACGGCGCGGCGTCATCGGCGCACCGAGCGGCGTCGTGGGCGATACGTCGCCCGCCTCCAGTCCGTCCTCTTCATCCTCGTCGTCATTGTCCTCTCCGCCCGCCTCGCCCTACATCGCTGCGCCCACAACGACTACAACAGCAATACCAGTACCAACAGCAGCAGCTACAACAACGACATCAACACCGGCAGCGGTCGCACCGGCGCTAGCGGCCGCGGCGACGTCGGTGGCGGCGGGAGTGATCGTGGACGAGCAGCGCCTGTGTGCACTGGAGGACGCGCTCCGCGCGCTGGGCGAGCGGCTTGCGGTGCCGCCGGTCCTCGCGCCCGTGGACGAGGCCGTAGAGCGCAGGCTGGCGAAGGTGGAAGCGCGCTCGGCCGAGACGCTTGAGCTGCTGCGACAGGTCCGAGAGGAGGCTCACGCTGACGCCGAGATGACGCGGGCAGCTGCAGCCAAGGCCGCTCGGACGGCCGCTCAGAGCGTGACCCCCGAAGCGAGCAGAAGCGAGGCCTCGACGCTGTCGGCAGGACGCCAGGACGATATCGCGTTCGTGGAAGTGCTCCGCGAACTGCGCCAGGACGTCCAGTCCATCAAGGTCAAGAGCCGCCACTTTTGGCTGTGTTTAGCGCAATGCATCCTCCTTGGTTGTTTTTATCTGTCTTACGCGGCTGTTGCTTGTGCAGACTCAGCTGGCGCGGGCGCCGCTGGCAACCCATCCGCTGCCCTACGTCGTCCCGCGAGAAGGCGGCAGACGTGGAGGCATCGCGGCTCACCACTACGTTATGGCCGCTGTGCTGGCCGTGCTCGTGGTACTCGTGCGCGTCGTGCTCATAAATGCCGCCAGGTGACCAGGCGCAAACGAAAAACAAAAATAAAATCAAATAGAAAAACAATTAGCGCCAAAATGGGAGAAAATGCGGAAAGATCGATTTTTTCTGAAAGCTGTGCAGGAAAAAAGAAGAAAAGAGAAAAAGAAGAGGACGGCATCTGCCCAAGCACGCATAACCCAATTAGAAATCAGGCCGGCTTGCAACACAAGATGCAAAGAAAAGGAGGGAAGGGCAAGCCGGCGAGCAGCAGGTACAACTGCAGTCGAAAGTAATTGCGCGGTTATGCCCAAGATTAACGCTTCATCTGAGTGCAGTAAGGCGGCCATGCTGGTATCCGGTGAAGGCGAGTACCGCGGATTCATGCGGGTCACAGCAGGCGATGACCTCTCAGTACGAGACCTCTTCTTGAGTTGTTTTGTGCTGGCGCAAGTGCTCAGTGCAGCACGCGAGTGCAGCCTTGCTAATAGGGCCAATTGTTTCACGTGCGTCCTCAGCAACTCAACAGCAGTGAGTTCCAGCTGGCCTTCAAGAAGCTCAGCAAGCGCGATTCGGTGACCAAGCTCAAGGGCCTGCAAGAGCTCAAGCTCCTCTTCGAGGACATTGCCGGCAAGGGCGAGGACGTCGACGCCGTCATCCAGGCCTGGGTCCACGCTTTCCTCCGGCTGGCCGTCGACGACGACCCCAAGGTGCGGGTGGCTCTGTCCAACACCTTTGCCAGCCTCGTCCAGGCCGTCAAGAAGAAGCTCGCGTCCCAGCTCAAGCGCATCACGGTATGGCGCGCTCTCTCTATCTCTCTTTGCTGGGACTCTGCTCATCCGACCTCGTGTGTTCCACACACAACAGGGAACGTGGCTCTGCCTGCAGTTCGATCCATCGAACGAAGTGGCCACAGCGGCCAAGCGGGCGTTCCAAGTGGCCTTCCCGCCCAAGAAGCACAGCGAAGTGCTTCTCTTCTGCAAGACCGAAGTGCTCGATCACTTTGCGACCAACTTTGCCCAGACACCCCAAACCCTCGGTACTGCATGGACTCCACTTCAGTCCACCCAAAACGCTCTGCTGACGATGACGTGTTGTGTGGCGCGCAGCTGGTGAGACCGGCAAGGAGAAGGCTGAGGACCGATACGCCAACCTCATGTTCTCCTCCATCCTTGCGCTCCGCTACTTCCTGGGTGCGTTTCATTGAAGGCCTCAATTTTATTTATTTATTGTTGTTTTTAATCCTCTATTCCTTACCTTTTTATTCAACGTCTTGCAGAGACCATCCCGGAGGCCGAGAACCAAGCGCTGGCTGAGAGTCGCTACAACGAGCTCATGGACAAGAAGTTCTGGAACTTCCTGAAGGACAAGAAGCACCTCCTCATTAGGCGCGCTGCCTACCAGCTCCTCGCCACGGCCAGCCTCAAGGCCCGAGGTTCGCGTCCTTATTGTGGTATTCATTTATTTACCATTTTACTGATTTATTGTTATTATTTAATGAGTGCAGCATACGTGGAAGCCAACGTCTCGTGGCTCACCCCGCTCGTCGCCGGTCTGCTCAATGACACTGAGACCAGCAATCAGGTCCACATGTGGGAGGCCCTGCTCACTTTCTTCAAATGTATCGACCTGCTTCATCATCATCCTTTTCGTTGACGGCCTTTGGGCTCTAGCCTAACCCTTCTTGATTTGACGATGCATCGCGTTGTGTTGTGGCTGCTGCAGACTACCCGGACGCGTGGAGCCACATCAACGCGCGCAAGCAGGTCCTGGGCCCGCTCTGGGTCATCCTGCGCAACGGCACCAGCGGTTCTGCTGCCATTACCTACCCTTCCCTCTTGCCCCTCCTCAGGTTTGCCCCTTTCCTTTTTTTTAAAAAAAAATAATACTAACAATCATTTATTTATTTATTTATTTATTTTACGAATTAAAACTAATTCCTGTCGAACACAGCTTGATTCCAAAGGATGTGATTGGCGAGGGAACGGGCTTCCACAAAGAGTTCTTTGCCAACCTGTGGAAGGGACTCGTCAGCGAGAACTTCACGGACTCGTCTGCCACGCGACTTCTCACGGCCTACATGGAATGCCTTCTCTACTTCATTAGCCTCGATCTGTGCGCCTCTCTTCCCTTGTGTTGATACCTGTTCATTTTTTTATTTTTTATTTTTTATTTTTTCAATCTTCATTTTGAATTTCTATTAACACTTCCGACTTGCCTTTTCTGCAGCCGACGAGAGGAAGAAGGCGCAGACGCGAGCGTGTCGCACTATCTGGTCGCCAACCAACTCTTCGACGCCACTCACCACTTCCTCACTGCCGACAAGGTTCGTGCCGCTGCTCCTTCGCCCATCCCTCTTGATCAGCAGACCAGAGAGCACCCTTCTTAACCTTTAAATGGTTCCTTCGCTGCAGCCTCCGTCGGCGCTGGTCAAGTCGATCAGCGGCCTCGTGGGCAAGCTCGTTGCCAAGCCCAACGCCCAAGGTAGCCTCCCGCCTCGCGCCCCATTTCTCGGGGAACGTTCATCTTACCGCCGCCATGCCACACCACATCACGTGACGACAGATGTGGTCAAGACCTACTTCACCAAGCTGGGCGCCGAAGTCAAGGCCGTTCTCGGCGAGAACAAGGACGATGTGTCTCTGTCCACCTACTGCACCCGCTTCTCCGAGCTGGTCTCGGCCTTTGCCGCGCTTCTTTCTTCGTCCGTACGTCGATTTCTCCTTTGTTTTACCTTTTATTATTTTAAACAAATTTTAACTTAATTTATTATTATTCCTTTATTTTAGGAAAATGCTTCGCGGGAAGCGCTCGAGCAGGTGCTGCGAGAGGTGGTGGCGATGGCCCTTCCGCGGGCCCGGGACGAGACCAAGGAGACGGCCTGGGTGCGCATGCTGACCGAGCTCGCAGCCACCTCTCCGGCGCTCGTGTTTGGCCCGGCGGGGTCCTCCTCCGAGACGGTGAGCTTCCTGCCCGAGGTGCTCCTGCCTTGGGTCCGCGCGTGGGTGGCCTCGTCCGACCGCGACGCCCAGTTTACGCCGGTGCTCTTTGACATCGTCCACCACTACCTGCTCCACATCGCCGCCCAGCAGGGTACGCCACACGGCACAGAGCCTTTAGCCTCTCGAGGCCTATTCGGTTTGGCTCGGCGCCTCACACTGTGTGCTTGCCTGGTGGATCGCAGAGGTCGTGCGCGGCCACTGGGAGTCCCTTATGGGCGAGGTGATCGCCGCGGGCAGACCCCGCCTGCTGCTTTCTCTGCTGCGCAAGGTGTGTCGCGAGGCCGACAACGCCCCGTGGGCCAGCGCCAAGCTGGACGAGCACGCCCTTCACCTCTTCAACACGCTCCAGGCCGGCGCCTCTGGCGAAGACACTGACGACAAGGCGCTCCTCAGCTTCCTCATCGCCGGCAAGGACAACCAGGCATGTTGCATTCTTTTACTAATTTAGGATATTATTATTCATTATTATTAAGCAATTAATAATCCTTTTTTGTGCAGGCCTCGCCGCTGCTGTCGGAAGCGTGCCTGGCGCAGATCGTGGACTCGCTGTGCGCCAGCCTCAACGGCTTCCTGGTAAGCCATGCGACGGCCGACGAGGAGCCCGACAGCCAACTCAAGGACATGCTGGCCCTCGTGCGCGCGGTGGCTTCCTCGCGTCTGCCCCCGGCGCTCCAGTCCGCCCGCGCGGCGCTGCTGGGCAACACGGTCTTCCGCTTCCACCTCCTGGCCGCCCTCGCGCCGCCAGCCACCGCCTCGAATTACGAAGGCATCGACGCCGTCGCGGTGGCGTCGCTCTCGGCCTACGTTACGTCGCGCCTGCACGACGACGACCAGAGCCGTGACACGCAGACCACCTTCCGCGCGGCCCTCGTCTCGACTCTGCACGAAGCCGTCCTCCACACGGCCCCCGCCTCGGCCATCGCGGCCGCTGCCGACCTGGCCGTCCAGGTCGTCAAATGGACCTCTGCCGCGTCGACGGCCACCGAGCTGGCCTTTGGGCGTGCCGAGTGGGAGGCTGCCCGGCATGCCGTGCCGTCGGCCGTCGATGAGCGCGACACGTCGTCGCTCTTCCTGCGCATGACCGGCGCCGTGTCGGGCAAGCAGCAGGAGGAGGCTGCGGCCGACGAGGCCTTGGCCCGCATGGCCCTCTTTGTCACGGAGCTGTTCAAGCGCCTCTCGGCCCGCGTCGTGCTCCAAGGCGGTGCGGACGACACCAAGGCGTGGCTCGTGTCGGTGCTGCTCCAGGCCTACTCCCTCTCTGGCGTGTCGCTCTTTGCCGTCGACTCGAGCCAGGAACTCGAGCCCGTCCTCCCGCAGTCCCTCCTGCTGGGCACCTCGACCGAGCACGACGATGACGAGGACGACGACAAACACGGGTAAGTCTTCTTATTTACTTATTTATTTATCCTTTTATTATTTTTTTATTGAACAATTAATGAATTTGTGATGAATTCTTCTTTGCAGTAGCGAAGACGTGTGGAGCCAGCTGGCGAGGCAGGCCCCGCGCGGCGTGGCCCTTCTGGCCCTCTATCTGGCCGACCAAGCGAAGCCCGCGGACAACGGCGCTACGCCCTTTACCCGTGACCTGCTGCGGCATCTCATTGACGACGCGCAGCAGCACGGCGGCCTCAGCGCCGTGTCACTGGCGTTCATCCTCCGGCTTCTCGTCGCCCGCGCCGGCCTCGCCCCCACGACGCTGGCCAGCGTCGTCATGCCGGCTCTGCCCCTCGCCTTCGAGCCAGACAGCACCGGTTTCTTCGGGCGCCTGGCCACGGTCGAGGCCGCCGTGCCAGTCCTCGCCGCCGCGGTGTCGGCTGACGAGGTGGTCCAGGCCCGCGCGATCGCGGAGGCCACCTTTGCTTCGCTCCAGGAGGCTCAGGCCGTCTCGGAGGACGACGCCCGCCGCGCGCTCTTTGCCATCTCCTCCCTGGCCGCCTTCCACTGGCCCTCGGCCACCGCCTCTGCCCCGCTCGCCGTACGTTTTCGCTCTTTTTGCGTATTCGTTCTTCGGCCCGCAACTCCACTCACAATTTCCGATTTGATTCGCAGGCCAACAAGCATATGACCACGTTGGCCGAGCTGTTCCCCAAGGGTCGCTGGCCCAATGCCGCCGGCCTACCGGCGGCCCTGTCGCGCGGACTGCGCGGCGCGGCCCTGCGACTGGCCTACGCCCTCGTGAGCCGCGCTGGAGCCGAGCTCAACCGCGCGTCGTGGGACTTTGTGCTCAACCTGACCAAGTGCGGGCTGGTGGACACCAAGGTCAAGGCACGTGGCTCGACCATCCCCGACGCCGGCGACGGCACCGAGGCTCTCCGGCTGCTCGAGGCCGTCCTACGTGACTTTACCGCGCGCGCCGCCGAGGAGCCGCCCCGAGCACTGCCGGTGCCCGACGACAAGTATCAGAGCTTCCTGGCCAAGCTGCTCCCGCAGGTCTTTGAAGTCTTCGTCGCTGCCGGTCAGCGGCTGGCGCGGATGATGGAGCGCGACAACCCGCTCTCCGTGCTCCTGGAGCGCGTCGTGCGGGCCATGCCCTCGTCCCTCCTATGCCGCCACGTAAGCGGCCGCGGTGAGAGCGGCGCCGATGAGGTCCTCCACGCGCTGCTGTCCTGCCCTGACTGGCGCCTCCAGAAAACGGCCTACCGCCTGCTCCTTCACAAGCTCATGGCTGTCGCTGCCGTCGAGGGCCCCGACGCTGACTCGGCCGAGGCTGGCGGTAGCGCCGAGGCGGGCAGCCAAGCCGACTCGGCCGACGTGGACGAACACGCCAAGGCTCCGCTCGAGCCGGCCCTCCAGGCCGTGATCGAGCAGCCGACGGAGGACTTCCACGGCCTCTTGGGCTATCTCCTTGGCTGGTCGCTCGTGCTCGACCACTGCGCTCTGCGCTCGCCCGGCTTCCGCGCCCGCGTTGGGACGTATCTTCGCCGCTCGTCCTTCTCGCTTCAGACCGTCCTCCGCGTCCTGTGCCAACACCTCGACCTCGCCCACCCGCACACCCCGGCCTCCCTGCCCCAGCCTCAGTCTTTCAAGATTGCTGGTGCGCCAATTTTTCCATTATTATTCTCTTTTTTTCCTATTTATTTTTAATTGTTGATCATTTTATTTACACTACTTTTGTCCTAATTTTTAGAGATGGAGTCGACGAATGACGAGTGGATCGAGGCCTATGCGGCGCACCTGTACCTGCGGTTGCTGCAGGCCTTCCCGGCCCTCGTGCGTCTCTGGTGGAACCACGACTGCGACCGTCAGACCGCCGTCCTCGTTGAAAAGTGCGCACCATCATGATCCGCCTTGCCTCAACGGCCGCTTACAATTGGGGGGTGGTGATGATGAAGGTACACGACGGCGCTGATGAGCCCGATCTTCATCGAGAACGAGTTGGCGGCGATCGCCGGCTACAAGGCCGAGTCGGGCAACTTCCAGGTCCGGGCCAGCAAGGTGAGCCGCGAGGTCACCGCCACCTACGAGAAGGACGAGATGTCCCTCTCCGGTACATACACATTCCAAACATTCCACTTTGTTGCATCTTGCCAAAGGAGAGGCTGACACGTTCATGATGATGGTGTTGGTGCTTGTGCAGTGGTGATGCGGCTGGCACCATCGTACCCGCTGCGGTCGGTGGAGCTCGAGTCCAAGAGCCGCTTGGGCGTGAGCGAGGCCCAGTGGCGCAAGTGGATGCTCTCCATGACCACCCTCTTCCTCACCCACGTGCGTCTTTCTCTCAATTTTTAAAATCTACTTGGTCAAGAAGGTGCCTCTGCTGACCGTTAACATCAACCATCGCAGGACGGGACGATCCTGGACGGAGTGTTGTTGTGGAAGCAGAACCTGGACCGGCACTTCGAGGGCGTCGAGTGCTGCCCGATTTGCTACTCGCTGTTCCACATCTCGGACCACTCGCTGCCGCGGCTGGCCTGCAAGACCTGCCACAACAAGTTCCACTCGGCCTGCATGGTACGTGTGCTGTTGTTGTGTGGTTGCAACTGCGGGCCGTTTGAACTCACTTGGCCTTCTTCTTGTGTAGTACAAATGGATCCGCGTCTCGCACAACACGGACTGCCCCCTGTGTAAGACGCCCTTCAACTAGATGTGTTGTTGTGCTCGAGCTCTTGTGTCGATGGAACCAGCGAATTTTGCTTTTTATTTTCTTGTCTTTTTTCCTTTTGTGTTTTTTTTTTTCTTGTTGGGCGCCACCTAAAAAACAAAAGCACAGCCCACCTGGAGTGCGACATCATGGCCTCGTCAGGGATTGCCACCACTGCGTCGAAGAGCTTTGCTGAAGCGGCGGCGAGAAACCAGCACCTCTACCGCCATGCGATGCGATCTGCCCCCCGTATTATTCAGATGTACGATCTGCCGTACGGCGTCAAGCAAGTGCGCTCGCGAATTGCGGAAGAATTCCGAAAGCACCAAAATGTGCGCGATCCCGTTATGATGGACATGCTCTGGTTTAAGGGCAAGTCGGAACTCGACGAGACCCTCGCGACCTGGAAGCAGCGCCCCCACATTCTGCACTACTTTGCCCCGAAGAAGAAGGAGGAAACTGACTTTTTGCGCAAGTTCTTCGCCAATGAGGACGTTGATTGAGTGGAACAAAAAGTGCATTATACCAATTTAAATATGAAAAAACATCAAGCAGACCTTGTTGCATTTATCTTAGAGTTTCACCCTTTTGTTTTGTTTTTTATTTTATTGTTTATTTCTTAGTTATCCTAAAAAAAGCCTTCTGTGTTGTGTGGCCGCCATGTGGAAGCACCCGCTGGTGATTGTCTCGTTCGTGCTCGCTGTGCTCTCCGTTGTTCTCTTCGTCGCGAGAGTGCTCCACAAAGAGGAACCTATCCTTGTGCGGTGTCGGCCATCTGCGCCAAGCCCTGCTCGCCTGCCGTGGGGAGGAGTGGTCGACGCCAACAACACCACAGCAGCAGCATTAACGCAAGAGGAACGACTCTACACGGAGGAGGGCCACCAGCACTGGTCAGCAGAAGGTCTGCCAGAGGCTGGACTTGCCATCTTCACACGCGAAACACAGCGCTACATTTGGCGATACCAGAACAGACCCGCAGAGGAGTGCGCCAAGGCCCAGTACCTGCGCGGTCCAAACTGGATCACCGGCGGCATGGGATCACAGGTCCACATGGCGGCCATGCAGCTGGCAGAGGCCATGTCGCTGGACCGCCTCTGGCTGTGGCACGAGAGCGCAGGGGAGGTGTACGCCATGCCCCACCTCTGCAGCAACGACACGCTCAACTGGCTCTGCTTCTTCCTTCCGCCCACCAACTGTTCAAGCTTCGCCAAACACGACAACACAGCCTGGGCAAAGGGCGCACGCAGCCTCGGGGTCGATCAGGACCTTGTGCCGCCAAAACTACGCGAGATGCTCGCAACGCATGCACCCTACATGAGCCCCTTGGAGATGAAGCACTGGTGGAGGGCCCAAGCTTCAGCCTACCTCATGCGTCTGAACCCTCGCACCATCGCTGTCCTTGCCAAGCTGCGCCAGGGAGTAACTCTAAACATCGAAGGAGGCAACAGATCTGGGGAAGCTGTGGCCCGCTTGCGAAGCGTAGAGCGGCAACCCTTGTTCCCGCTCCCTCGGGGTACAGTCTCGCTCCCAGTACGTCACGGCGACAAGGGCAAGGAGATGCAGTTAAAGCCGCTGGCTCAATATCTGGAGCAGGCAGAGCGCCTGTACACCTTTAGTCCGCTGCTGCTGCAGCGCGCCATGTTTGTGGCTACGGAGGACCCACAAGTCATCACGGAAGCCGCCAACAACCCAAAGGGTTGGGTGGGGCTCTACCTTGCTATGCCTCGAAACAATAGCGCGTGGAAGGAGGAGATGACGGGCAATGCCCCCTACGTACACCTGCTCCAGCTGTTGATGGCGTTGGAGTGCGATGCGTGGGTAGGCACGCTTCTGTCCAACTGGGTCCAACTGATTGCCGAGCTGCGATGCGTGTGGGTGGCCAAGTGCGCCCACCCTTTCGTGGAGCTGGACGAGAACGACAAGTGGCGCCAGTACATGTGACCCAAACAAACAAAAAATAAAAGTGAAAAAAATATGCTTGTGAAGTTTCTATGCGTTTTCCGTGCAGTAGCCCACGTCTGCAGACAGGCCAGACACCAAGCCGACAGGTGCGCACCACCTCTCTTGGTGTCACCCGATCCCAGGTCTCAATTACCTCTACGAGTCTCGTTGCATCGATTGTGTGCTTACCAGCTCACGAGATACTTCGGTAGGTACGGTCTTCTTGCACATTTGGCCCGCAGGCCAAAGAAGCTTGCGCTGCCGCTGTCTGTCTAATGACTGCCATCTCATCATGTGATGGAAATTCGTCGTGGACACATCTTGGTGCTGGGCACTTTGTTCAGAGCCGCAAATGTCAGCGCCAACTTCAGGGCCGACAGCGGAAAAGAAAGGGGACAATGCGGGCAAGGAAGTAGAGATGAAAGAGAATGGAGAATCGGCGACTACCACTACTGCAGTGGTGCCTCCATCTTCGGTTCCACCTCGTCCCTCTACACCTCCTGCGACACCAGCGGCTGGCAGCAAGAGAAAGCGAGATGAGACACATGAAGGACTTCAAGGCGAGGACGACTCTCACCTGGCCCCTTCGCCTGACAGCGACGAGAAGCACACCAAGCGCGTGAAGGTGCTGTCCCCTTACTTCGATGCACCAACCCAATTTCCGCTTTAAATCTACGATCTTGCTCGTCTTTCTGGGTCTTCGCAGTCGAAACTCTCCGAGATGAACCGCCTGCATCTCTCACCTTGCTCACTATCTCTCCACTTTTTTTTTTACACGCTATTTTGCAAGCAGATGCCCGAGGCAGACAACGCGCAGACGGGCAAGGGCATGAAAGCAGCCACCAGGCGGGGGAGCGTCGAGGAAGAGGGCGAGCCTGCCGTCCTCAAGCTCCTGCAAGATATCCTTTCAACCTTACTACTTTCCCCTTCCCCTCTCCTCCTTTCACTCACGTGGCTTAGCTCTTGTTATCGATCGAGTTCGGCTTTCTCCTTGACTGGTGTTCACGTATCGTTGAGCCATTGGGCGAACTCAAGACCGGACTGCGGACGGGCAGTGCGGCTGTGTCGTCGCTCCTTGGGGCCATCGGCCAGTTGTCTGGCGGCGCTGCAGGCGGGGCCCTTGCTGCCGCTGGCGCGACCGGCGGCTCCAAGTCGGTGAGTGGCTACCAGCTCTACATCTGGGGCAAGCTCATCCCGCAGCAACCCAAGGTGCGTCCCACGTTGTGTCGGCGGGTCGTGCACTTCAGACCAACCAACTGAACGAAAGCAGAATATGTCGATGAGCGTGTCGCTTAGCGGGCCGTCATTCAGCATCGGCGGCAACTCGCGATGTAGCCTCACCATCTCTGACCCCAACATCGGCAACAGCGTTGTCTGCAAGCTGCAGAACTCGGTGCGTGCCTTTGCGCGCCTTGTGCCTCGTGTCCACACGTCTTTGCTGATGATGTGGTTCCGATCAGATTGAGACAGGGTCGGTGCAAATCGAGGGCCAGACG
>NAVB01000015.1:0-44272 GCA_002179805.1 Acanthamoeba lenticulata | reverse complement strand
ATGCGATCTGCCCCCCGTATTATTCAGATGTACGATCTGCCGTACGGCGTCAAGCAAGTGCGCTCGCGAATTGCGGAAGAATTCCGAAAGCACCAAAATGTGCGCGATCCCGTTATGATGGACATGCTCTGGTTTAAGGGCAAGTCGGAACTCGACGAAACCCTCGCGACCTGGAAGCAGCGCCCCCACATTCTGCACTACTTTGCCCCGAAGAAGAAGGAGGAAACTGACTTTTTGCGCAAGTTCTTCGCCAATGAGGACGTTGATTGAGTGGACAAAAAGTGCATTATACCAATTTAAATATGAAAAAACATCAAGCAGACCTTGTTGCATTATCTTTGAGTTTCACCCTTTTGTTTTGTTTATTTTATTTTATTGTTTATTTCTTTGTTATCCTAAAAAAAAGCCTTCTGTGTTGTGGCCGCCATGTGGAAGCACCCGCTGGTGATTGTCTCGTTCGTGCTCGCTGTGCTCTCAGTTGTTCTCTTCGTCGCGAGAGTGCTCCACAAAGAGGAACCTATCCTTGTGCGGTGTCGGCCATCTGCGCCAAGCCCTGCTCGCCTGCCGTGGGGAGGAGTGGTCGACGCCAACAACACCACAGCAGCAGCATTAACGCAAGAGGAACGACTCTACACGGAGGAGGGCCACCAGCACTGGTCAGCAGAAGGTCTGCCAGAGGCTGGACTTGCCATCTTCACACGCGAAACACAGCGCTACATTTGGCGATACCAGAACAGACCCGCAGAGGAGTGCGCCAAGGCCCAGTACCTGCGCGGTCCAAACTGGATCACCGGCGGCATGGGATCACAGGTCCACATGGCGGGCATGCAGCTGGCAGAGGCCATGTCGCTGGACCGCATCTGGCTGTGGCACGAGAGCGCAGGGGAGGTGTACGCCATGCCCCACCTCTGCAGCAACGACACGCTCAACTGGCTCTGCTTCTTCCTTCCGCCCACCAACTGTTCAAGCTTCGCCAAACACGACAACACAGCCTGGGCAAAGGGCGCACGCAGCCTCGGGGTCGATCAGGACCTGGTGCCGCCAAAACTACGCGAGATGCTCGCAACGCGCGCACCCTACATGAGCCCCTTGGAGATGAAGCACTGGTGGAGGGCCCAAGCTTCAGCCTACCTCATGCGTCTGAACCCTCGCACCATCGCTATCCTTGCCAAGCTGCGCCAGGGAGTAACTCTAAATATCGAAGGAGGCAACAGATCTGGGGAAGCTGTGGCCCGCTTGCGAAGCGTAGAGCGGCAGCCCTTGTTCCCGCTCCCTCGGGGTACAGTCTCGCTCCCAGTACGTCATGGCGACAAGGGCAAGGAGATGCAGTTAAAGCCGCTGGCTCAATATCTGGAGCAGGCAGAGCGCCTGTACATCTTCAGTCCGCTGCTGCTGCAGCGCGCCATGTTTGTGGCTACGGAGGACCCACAAGTCATCACGGAAGCCGCCAACAACCCTAAGGGTTGGGTGGGGCTCTACCTTGCTATGCCTCGAAACAATAGCGCCTGGAAGGAGGAGATGACGGGCAATGCCCCCTACGTACACCTGCTCCAGCTGTTGATGGCGTTGGAGTGCGATGCGTGGGTAGGCACGCTTCTGTCCAACTGGGTCCAACTGATTGCCGAGCTGCGATGCGTGTGGGTGGCCAAGTGCGCCCACCCTTTCGTGGAGCTGGACGAGAACGACAAGTGGCGCCAGTACATGTGATACCCAACCAAACAAAAAAATAAAAGTGAAAAAAATATGCTAGTGAAGTTTCTATGCGTTTTCCGTGCAGTAGCCCACGTCTGCAGACAGGCCAGACACCAAGCCGACAGGTGCGCACCACCTCTCTTGGTGTCACCCGATCCCAGGGTCTCAATTACCTCTACGAGTCTCGTTGCATCGATTGTGTGCTTACCGGCTCACGAGATACTTCGGTAGGTACGGTCTTCTTGCACATTTGCCCGCAGGCCAAAGAAGCTTGCGCTGCCGCTATCTGTCTAATGACTGCCATCTCATCATGTGATGGAAATTCGTCGTGGACATCTTGGTGCTGGGCACTTTGTTCAGCCGCAAATGTCAGCGCCAACTTCAGGGCCGACAGCGGAAAAGAAAGGGGACAATGCGGGCAAGGAAGTAGAGATGAAAGAGAATGGAGAATCGGCGACTACCACTACTGCAGTGGTGCCTCCATCTTCGGTTCCACCTCGTCCCTCTACACCTCCTGCGACACCAGCGGCTGGCAGCAAGAGAAAGCGAGATGAGACACATGAAGGACTTCAAGGCGAGGACGACTCTCACCTGGCCCCTTCGCCTGACAGCGACGAGAAGCACACCAAGCGCGTGAAGGTGCCTGTCCCCTTACTTCGATGCACCAACCCAATTTCCGCTTTAAATCTACGATCTTGCTCGTCTTTCTGGGTCTTCGCAGTCGAAACTCTCCGAGATGAACCGCCTGCATCTCTCACCTTGCTCACTATCTCTCCACTTTTTTTTACACGCTATTTTGCGAGCAGATGCCCGAGGCAGACAACGCGCAGACGGGCAAGGGCATGAAAGCAGCCACCAGGCGGGGGAGCGTCGAGGAAGAGGGCGAGCCTGCCGTCCTCAAGCTCCTGCAAGATATCCTTTCAACCTTACTACTTTCCCCTTCCCCTCTCCTCCTTTCACTCACGTGGCTTAGCTCTTGTTATCGATCGGGTTCGGCTTTCTCCTTGACTGGTGTTCACGTATCGTTGAGCCATTGGGCGAACTCAAGACCGGACTGCGGACGGGCAGTGCGGCTGTGTCGTCGCTCCTTGGGGCCATCGGCCAGTTGTCTGGCGGCGCCGCAGGCGGGGCCCTTGCTGCCGCTGGCGCGACCGGCGGCTCCAAGTCGGTGAGTGGCTACCAGCTCTACATCTGGGGCAAGCTCATCCCGCAGCAACCCAAGGTGCGTCCTCGCGTTGTGTCGGCGGGTCGTGCACTTCAGACCAACCAACTGAACGAAAGCAGAATATGTCGATGAGCGTGTCGCTTAGCGGGCCGTCATTCAGCATCGGCGGCAACTCGCGATGTAGCCTCACCATCTCTGACCCCAACATCGGCAACAGCGTTGTCTGCAAGCTGCAGAACTCGGTGCGTGCCTTTGCGCGCCTTGTGCCTCGTGTCCACACGTCTTTGCTGATGATGTGGTTCCGATCAGATTGAGACAGGGTCGGTGCAAATCGAGGGCCAGACGAGCAGAAACGTTCTCTTTATCAACCTCAAACCCCTCAAGAAGGGCGCCAAGCAGCCTCTCCGCACTGGCGACGAGATCTCGATCATCACCAAGCAGCAGACCTACTCCTTCGTACCTTCTGCCTTCTGCGCTCCTTGCAATTTTGTCTTTGCTTAATTTTTGAAAGTATTTTTAATCTTAACTTCTCTTCGATTCAATGCACGCAGATTTTCCAGAAGATGAGGTCGCCCTCGAAGCAGGGCGCACAGCAGCTGTCCCTGCCGACTGCACCTTTGCTGACTCTTCCCGGCGCCTCGTCCACGTCTAGCCTGGGCAGTGGTTTGCACTCGACCTCCACCGTTCCCTCCTCCTCTTCCTCGGCGCCGTTGGGCTCTGCTTCCACCTCTGCCTCGACGTCGTCTTCTTCCTCGTCATCCTCTTCGACATCAAGCAACATCGATTCGGGCGCGCCACACGACGTGTTCTCGCTGGGCAATTTGCCGATGTCCCTCACCATGCGTACCAACGACTGGAAGAAGCGCCTCTCCTCCTCTGCCCGCGCCAGACAGCGTACACCGCCCCTCACTTTTCTTATTTACTTATTTATTTTCGTTTATTCTTCGCCAAAAACAACTGAAAATATATGTTTTGCAGGTCCAACGTCGGGTGCGGGGCGGGTCATCACTCTCAAGGGCGGCGACCTCTTTGGGGCGGGCGGTGATGGAGGCCCGCGCTCCATCCTGCTGTCGGCTTTGGCCGGTGATGGATCGCTGCTGGGCGGTGGCAGCGGCGGCAGCGGGAGCGGCAGTTCGACCAGCGCCGCAGCGCAGGCGGCCCACAAGAAGGCGTGCAAGGAGGAGCTCGCCAAGTCGCTCGTCAAGTGGCAGGACATCACCACCACCTTCGCCGACTTCCCCTACTTTGTTGAGTGCGTCACCCTTGCTATTGTCCTCTCACCACCCTCGCTTTGGCTTCACTAACCTCATAAACGCGCTCACAGCTCGGATACGAAGCAAATGCTGGTCAACACGGCGTATGCCTTCATCAAGAAGCCCGACCTGATGAAGAACATCACCGACCTGCCCTCGCTCAGTCGCCGCATCCTTTTGGCGGGCCCGCCTGGTAATTATTGTGTCAACTTATTATTAAATTTTTTTTCATTGTTGCTAACTTCTCTGGGTGTGCAGGATCGGAAATCTACCAGGAGGCGCTGGTCAAGGCGCTCGCCCACCACCTGCAGGCCAATCTGCTCGTGTTTGAGGGCTTCAAGCCCACCACAGAAGCCACAAACAGCAAGTCCGGCACAGGATCCGCTTCGTCCTTGTCCTCCTCGACGCCCGCTGCAGGAAGCAGCAGCGGCGGCCTCGACAAGCCCGCCTCGCCGCATGCCAGTGTTGGCAGCGGCGCCGATAACGAGACTGTGGGCAAACCCGCGAGCGAGGCCGCCGCGCCGGCTGCGAGCGCCGTCACACCGGCGGAGGTAATGGACAACGTGCACCAGGCGTCCTCGTCGTCGTCCGGGCTCACGAACCCGGCCCTCAGCCTCGCGTCAGCCCTGAGCGAGTTGTTCTCAGCCGCGGCAGCGGTGACTGGCGGAGCCTCCAGCGCCGGCGGCGACACGGCCAGCGGCAACACCAGCGACGGCGACGCTGATGCGATGGACCTCGGCAGCGCTGGCGCTCTTTCTGGCGGCGTCGGAGCATTGCCCTCGGAAGACGTTGATGCCGCGGCGTCCGACGGAGAGACCTTTGACGAACTCGAGGAGGACGAGGACTCTGATGATGACGACGACGATGACGAGAGCGAGGCCTGGTTCAGCGTCGGCAAGCGCTCCGACCTCACGAAATGTATGAATATCCCCTTCCCCAATCCTCACTGAAAGGGTTCATCCCCTTTCCCTTGTTGTTTATTTCTCATTGTTGCGGCCTCCATGTGCAGCGCGGCGAACGCGGTTTGGACCGCTGTCGGCGTTGGGCGGCATGAGTAGCTGGGGCGAGACCAGCGGCCTTCACTCGACAAAGCACGAGGAGCGGGACGCCCATGAAAAGGCTAACGTGTACGCCCGCGTTTTTTCCTGATTTATCCTGTTTTAGTTTATAATTTATCAAAGTTATTCATTTTTTAATGTTATCATGTTTATGGTGGTAAACAGGGAGGCGCTGTTCGAGGTGGTGACGGCGGAGGAGAACGTGCCGTGCATCCTCTACCTGAAGGACACGGAGAAGTCGATCCTGTCCTCCTACGAGCGCTACACCCACTTTAAGCGGCAGCTCGAAAAGATCACCACTCCTCTCGTCGTGATCGGCTCCTCCATCGCCCTGGCCAAAGGTATTATTTTTTATTAACATTTCTTGAGCAAAATATCAATTTATTTAATTTTGTTTTACGTAAAATGGAAACAGGAAAGGGCGACAAGAACGCGCCAGGCGGAGGCTTCCTGCTGTCCAAGTCGGGCGGGCAGACGACGCTGCTAGACTTTGCGCTGTTTGATCACATCTCGCGCATGGAGGAGCGCTCGCGGGACACGTCCAAGGGCACCCGCATCCTCACACGCCTCCTCCCCAACAAGATCACCATCAACCCGCCCAAGGACGCCCCCGAACTCCCCAAATGGTTCTTTTTCTCTCTCTTTCCCTTCCCCCCGCCCAACGCTGCGCAGCACGACACGACACGCGACTTACGCACGCACACACAACACAGGACGAAGCAGATGGCAAGGGACCAGCAGGAGATGCGACTGCAGCAGAACCGGGCGGCCATCAAAAAGATGCTCAACAAGAACAACATCGTTCTTGTCGAAGGCGACGCGGCCCTCAACTCCCGCTTCCTCCGCGACAACGTGCGCTTCCCCCTTTGCTATCATTCCATTCATTCCGTTGTAAATTCACACGCTGTTGGGGGGGGGTATGCAGGTATTGACGAGCGAGCAGGTGGAGAAGATTGTCGGGTGGGCCGTCGGGCACTACTTGGTCGCCGCCGAAAGGCGGGGCATCGCCCCCGAGGTGGTGACCACCGCGACGTCGTCGGCCGAGGCCACTTCCTCGTCCTCCTCGTCCTCCTCGCCCTCATCATCTTCATCATCGAGCAAGCTGCTCCTCCCGACTCGGGCCATCACGCACGCCATCCGCATGCTCAACCGCGTCCACCCCGCCGCATCCAAGGTCCACCGTCATCACTCGCCACGCGCGTGTCGTGTCGTGTCACTGACGTGTGTGCGTGTGTGTGCAGACGTCGTTGAAGGACGTGCCGATGGACAACGACTTTGAGCGGAAGCTGCTGGCCGAGGCCATCCCGCCCAACGAGCTGTCGGTGCGATTCGACGACATCGGCGCGCTGGACAAGGTCAAGAACACGCTGCGGGAGCTCGTCATGCTGCCCCTCCAGCGCCCGGAGCTCTTCCGGAAGGGCAACCTGACCAAGCCCTGCAAGGGCATCCTCCTCTTCGGCCCGCCCGGCACCGGCAAGACCATGCTCGCTAAGGCCGTCGCCACTGAGTCTGGCGCCAACTTTATCAGTGCGTCGTCCCCCACCCCCCTCCTCCCTCTGCTTCCCTGCCGGCGCTGGCTGACCTTTAATTCTTTTGATGATGATGATGTCTCCAGACTGCTCGATGTCATCGATCGGGTCGAAGTGGTTCGGAGAGGGCGAGAAGTATGCGCGCGCCATCTTCACGTTGGCCAGCAAGATCTCGCCCTGCGTCGTCTTCATCGACGAAGTTGACAGGTGCGTCACCGATTTGTTTTTCACTTTTGTTATTATTGTTTATTCAATTATTAATTGGACGCGAAAATGGCAGCATCCTGGGGAGCCGCGAGAAGTCGGGGGAGCACGAGGCGATGCGAAAAATCAAGAACGAGTTCATGAGCATGTGGGACGGGCTGAGGACGAAGGAGAACGAGCGCGTGATCGTCATGGCCGCCACCAACCGGCCGTTTGACCTCGACGATGCCGTCCTGCGGCGCATGCCGCGGCGGCTGCTGGTCGACCTGCCCGACGCCGAGAACCGGCAGAAGATCCTGCGCGTGATCCTGGCCAAGGAGGATCTCGAGGACGGGTTCGACTTCAAGGCCGTCGGCGAGATGACGGAGGGCTTCTCCGGCAGCGACCTCAAGAACCTCTGCATCTCGGCGGCCTACATGCCCATCCGCGAGATCATCGAGCGCGAGAAGCGCGAAGGCAAGACCATCGAGTCGACAAAGAAGACAAAGAAGAAGACGAAAGGGACGGACGAAGACAAGGAAAAGGGCAAGGAGCTCGCCGACGCGATGGAAGGAGAAGACGCAGAACAAGAAGAGGAAGATGAAGAAGAGGGTGAAGAGGAGGAGGAGGAGGAGCGAGAGCCGCCGGTGATTCGACCGCTCGGGATGGAGGACTTTGTGAAGGCCAAGAAGGAGAACAGCGCGAGCGTGCACGAGGACGCGCAGGCCGTGGCCGAGCTACGCAAGTGGAACGAGATGTACGGCGAGGGCGGCAATGCGCGGGGCAGGGCTCTCCCCTACTTCCTCTAGAGAGCCTCTGAGGCGAGGGTGTTTGGGGTTTTTTTTGTGTTTTGCTGCTGTGTTCCTGGCAATAAAAGACCAACAAACAAGACACAACCCAGGAGGAAGAAGAGGGACTTTAGTCAAGGCGTTTGGTCGAGATGGTGATGCTGATGGTGCCCTGCTTCTTGCTGCCGCAGACAGTTGCCAGGACGCCCTGGGTCAATCGGTTGATGTCTGCCGATTCACCACCACGCGTTAGCTGATCACAACAAGAAAAAAACAGCGTCATACCTGACTTGAGGCTGTTCTCCCAGTTCAGGTCGTAGATAACGTAGCTTAAGGAAGCCGCTTGGCTACCATGAGTGTAAACAAACTGGTTGTTCCAGTTGTAGCTATCCATGGGTTGCAAGAGTAAGCATCAAATACATGTTATTACATGGCTAAGAGAGGGAAGGGATACTCAGGCCCAAACTGGGCGTCATTACTGTATGCTCGTTGCAGCATGACCTCAACGTCTTGCTTCGTTCTTGTTTGAATAGCACTTTCAAAAGAGCAGCTGCCTTCAACGAGCAGGGTCCCCTTTTCGTTGGCCATCACCCCTGCCACTGAAGTGAGCCAAAGTCCTTGGTCACTGGTCCGCATGCTCTACAGTACCATAAGCAGCAAAACAGAGGAAGAAGGAAAGAAGAAGCACGACTAAAGATGAGGCTGGCATGATCAAGATGTTGTCAAGGAAGGTTGTCTTCTTATCGGAGTATCTTCCTTTCCTTAGCGAGCGTTGCCACCCAACCACCCACAAGAAAAAGAAGAGAAAAAGGGCACAAAACAAAAGAAGAGAAGAAGAGAAAAAGGGCACAAAACAAAAAAGATAAAAATGAAATAAAACAATAAAACGAAAAAAGATGAGCACAGAAGAAGGCAAGCCCAGCCTGTTCGACTTGTTTGTCAACTCGGCAGCTGGCTTCACGTCAGACTTGGAGGATGAAGCCGAGAAGAAGAGTTCAGCTGGTGGTCGTCCCTCCATCCTGCCACCACCCCGCCCAGCGGCCAATCTTGACTCGATCGTGGACAGCTCTTCGCGCCGCCTTCACCATGCTGGCGTGATGAACGCCTACGAGCGGCATCAGCGTTATATACACGACTACGTACGTGCAAAGTTTGTACGTTAGGTGCGTTGTTTATTGATTTCGGCCATCTGCAGGTTCTCTACTATGGCAAAGGCAAGCTGCCCACCGCACCAGCAAAGCCCACCAAGACCGACGATGACGTCCTCAGGCAGCAGTACAGGTCGGTCTTAAGATGCTTGCACGTGTAAAAAATCTGCAACTTGCTCACGACGTCGTGCACGTTATTGTTCAGGTTCATCCGCACAGAAGAGGATGATAAGGCCGAAGACTCACGCGAAGCCTGGGAGAAGCGGCTTGCCCGACGCTACTATGAACGTCTCTACCGCGAGTACTGCATCGCCGACCTCACACGGTATCGTGAGGGCCAAGTGGGCATGCGATGGCGCATCGAGAAGGAGGTCATCATTGGCAAGGGTACGTACAGACATGGCCCTCTTCGTCGTTCCTCGTCATTCGCGCTACTCACAACATGTTGCTCGTTTGTTGTTGTGTTCTAGGCCAGTTCACCTGCGGCAGCAAGCACTGTGAGGCAAAAGAAGACTTGAAGAGCTACGAGGTCAACTTTCAGTACGTCGAGGCCGGCGAGACGAAGAACGCGCTCGTCAAGCTGCGGCTCTGTCCCGACTGCGCCTACAAGCTCAACTACAAGAAGGAGAAGCAGAAGAGAAAGGAAGAAAAGAAGCGAAAACGCAAGGCCGAGAAGGAGGAGAGCAAGTTGCGTAAGAAGCTCAAGAAGGAGGGCCGGGAGGACGAACTCGAAGAGCTCGAGCGGAAGAAGGCACGTGAAGCGCAAGAGCAGGAAGAACGCGAACAGGCTGAGCGCGAGGCAAAGGAGCGAGAAGAGCGGGAAGCAGAGAAGGCCAAAAGCGTCTGGAAGAAGGATGCCCAGGTCGAGCAACCCAAGAACAGGAGCGATGAATTTGAAGGTAGGGCGCCCTTCTTCTTCATCCTTTTTGTTCAACCGTTCGTTGACGCTCACCACGTGCGACGTGTGCAGACTACTTTCGTGGCCTGTTTCCATGAAGCCGCCGTCAGAATGACGAAGACGACCCATCACGAGAACGCGAACATGTTGGTGGCCTTTGTGGAAGGGCCACTCTACTTGCATCACGTAAAGAGACTGACTCGCAAAGAGATCACTCGAGCACCAGAACGACTCCTTCTAGAGAGAGCAAGAAACAGACGAGCGCAAATGAGCCAAGGAGGAAGAAGAGGGAAGGGGTAGTGGGCAGGAAAAGAGGAAGCGACGATGATGATGAAGCCTCAGCTTTTTTGATCTCTCTTGCGAAGCTGTTAAGGCCTCGCGAGACCAGCCACCAGCTCGCCGCCTGCTTGTAGCGCCGCATCAGCGACCCAGGAACGAGACCAGTCACTGCGGCACGCCTTCCTCGAAATGAGGGGACGGCCGTCAGCGTCGAATTGAGAGGTAGCCGTGGACCATGCGTTCTGGTCGCAAGTCCTCGGTCTCCAGCAGGCGATCGAGCACAGCGATGAATGACGTGCTGTAGGACGTCGGGGTGATTTCAACTGTGGAAAGGGCGACGAAGCGATGACGCAACAACAGCTTAGGATGCTGCCTGACGATCGGGACATAAAAAAAGATTGATGTACCTCCATCTTGGCAGTCGCATCGTGCCCAGAGGTTCTTCCACTTCATGATAAGAACGTGGGCAACTCCCTGAGCGGCCAAGTAGGAGAAGGCGTAGAAGATGGGTCGTTGTGTGTCGTTCGCGCTGAAGCGAAGACGTTCGCCCAGGCCGAGCTCGCGCGGCACGTGAAGCAAAACGGGCCGTCGGTTGAGCGACGACCGACGCAGCAGCCACGATCGGTCCCCGCATCTGCTGAGGGCCCGTTCGGCACATTCTCGTTCGTACTGAAGGCGTTGCATGAAGACGGCATCCGATGGTGGCACGAATTCCTTGAAATGTTGGTAGATATCCTCGGGCAAGACGAAGGCATCAACCAGGGCCTGCAACTTGCGGTCTTCCCGGCCTTCTTTCTTCATCTGGAGCCACATGCTAAAAAGCTGCGGCTTTTCAACGTCCTCGAGTCGTGCTCGCTTCCCGTCCTTGTGCTGAAGCTGGCGCGTTCGCGCGTTCTCCCCCTCCTCATCGCTTGTACTGCCTCCCCTCCTCTCCCTCTTTCGCTTTAGCTGCTGGCTTGGCCACATCATCGATGCTCCGTCACCATCCTCATCGTCATCTCCCTCGCTCAACTCTACAACATGTACAACCTCTCCCGAATCCCCTGCCGCATCTTCAAAGATGCTTCCTTCGTCGTCCACGATCCATTCGATCTCGCAGCCAGGTACCGCCGCTTGAAGGCGCCTTCGTTCGAGAATCGAGCAGATGTTCATTCTTGTGGGCACGGTGGTTGGGCAGGCGGATGAGGTTTGGGGCCGAAGGTCGCGTTACCACAGCAAAGTTTTGTGTAGTCTTCTTAGCGTGGCAAGCTGCGCTGAGATTCGAGGAAACTGGCCGGCTACACGGGAGACGACGGCGTACTGCAGACGGGGAGAGACAGCTTCCTTCGGGAAGGAGACGTCGGGCGCAGGCCGAAAAGAGGAGGGGCTTCTAAGAAGCTGCGGAGAAGAGGCCGCGGGAGCGAGCACTGCCAGGAAGGGAGGAAGAGCAAGGAAGAGAACACACCAGGAAACTCAGGTCGCTCTTCTGTGGGTGCTTGGGGGGAAGTAATTTCACGCAAAAATTGACGTGACACTTATTTCTTTCGCATTTTCTTTTATCCAAAAATTAAAGAAGAAAAAGACCTGCTTCAGGTCATCATGCCCACCAGGGCCAAGAACTGGTCGACTGGCAGAGGCCGGTCGAAGGGCACTGGGGTCACTATGTCTCCACAATCCACGCGTTTCTGCTCCCGTGTCTCTTGAAGCTGAGGCTCAGGTGCTGCACTCTCCTGCGCGACTACGTTGGGCACGCGCTCTTCCTCATCCTTGTCGGGCTTCTCGACCTTGATGTGCACACCGCTCGTGTCTCGAGCGTTCCTTCTTTCCTCTCTGTTCTCATCTTCCTCCTCCTCCTTTTCCTCTTCCGTGCTCGATGACTCTTCTTCGCGCTCGTCTTCTTCCTCATCCTCGTCCTGGCTCGGCCGCTGCTTTGCCTGTCCGGGGGCTTTAAGCGGTTCCACTTGCTTCCCCGACGGCAAAGGGCGTCGGGACGTCTCGTCGTCGCTCTCCATGGGCTCGACCTTCACAGGCGCCTCGTCCTGCGCAGGTTCCGTCTTGATCCGTTTGGCCTTCTTCTCTTCTTCTTCTTGTTCGCCCTTCTGGCGCATCAATTGCCGCTTCCGCAACCGCCTTCGAGCCTGCCTCTGGCGCTTAACCTCTACATTTGCCGTCGCCGCCGATGGCGTCGTCGTCGTCACTGGCGTGGTTGCACCCGTTGTTGCTGCCACCTGTTTAGGCCCCCATTCCAAGAGATCACGCGCCACACGAGGCGTCAGTTGTTTGTTGCCATCCCTTGGGGACATCTAGAAGAGACATACCATGCGGCGATGAGAGATGCCATTTATGTGGGCCGCTAGAGGCCGTGCCCCCGTGCACCGAACCTGGCAGACGTCACAAAAGAACCGTAGGCCTGCGTGTGCGCGCGAGTTGAGGCGGAGATCAACATGACCACAAAGTAGAGAAGGCCACACGTACCTGCTGCAGCTTTGGTCGACGCGGCGGACGGCGACTGTTGCTTCTGTTGCTGCTGCTTCGGCTTGGCCTTCTGGGCTGCCGCAGGGGCAGGGCTCTTCTTTGGTGACGTCTTTGAAGACGCCACGGGGCCAGGCGCAGGCGCTGGCGCAGGAGGCACTAGCGCAGGCGCAGCTACGGCCGCAGCCGCGGGAGGTGGCGGTGGGGCCGTTGTCGTCCCGTTGGCACGAGACACGATTTGGTCGCGGAGGCGGTCGATCCTGTCCAAGAGCTTCCGCTGGTTCTTCATTTGCTTCGTCTTGAGCTGCTGAAGTTGTTGAACCTGCTTCGTCAGGTAGTACGCCGACGGCGCCCCGTGCTGGACGCCCGTGGGCTGGGCGGGAGGCCCGGAGAAGGGCTGCGTCGCAGGCTGTTGTTGGTGCTGTTGTTGGTTCTGTTGCTGTCGTTGTACTTGACTTTGCAGAGAGGCCAGCGCGTTGCGCAGCGTTTGCGCAGTGGTCTGCGCATACGGCAACGGCTGTGGCGGAGCATTCCAGCCGGGCTGCGGCGTATAGGAGGTCGGTTGTGGTGCGTAGGAGGGCGGGGGAGCGGCGAAATGCTGTTGATGCATGTGTGTGAATTGATTGTCCTGCTGGAAAGATGGGGGATATGAGGATGGTGGCGGAGGTGAAGAGACAAACATTGCAGGCGGGCCCGTTGAGGGGCGAGATCCACCCCCAGCGTGTGGGCTTTCCCCATACGATCGGGAAAAGGGAGGGTACGAATGGGAATCGTAAGCGGTGTGATTAGGGACAGGAGGCTGTCTAGACACCGCGCGCGGGTCCCACATCGTCTGAAGAGGACGGATCGGTGACGCGATGGATAGACGAGAGATAAAGGGTCTGCCGCAGATTAAAGGGAGTACTTTTTTAGCTTAAAATTTTGTATTTATTTATGTATTGTTTTTGCATTTATTTGGGTCCATTCACGCTATTCAAGCCAAGCAGCGGGTCACCTACAGAAGTCCGTGACCAGAATACGATTGTTTCCTGGTTTGTTGCAGACCGGTCCACTTGAGGATTGATACCTGTTCAGCCGACTCTCGTGAGTTTGTTGAAACGGGGAACAAGTAGGGGAAAGGTGGTACCAGCAGCTGGTCGTGTGCGTGAAGAGGAAGATGAGCGCACTTCTGTAGAGGTTGTTTCTGGACCGAACGCGCATTGCAGTTCGCACCAATTGACAATCGCAAGCACAATACTCGGCATCAAGCGTGCCCAGGACTGAAACAGCGACCCTGAGTCAGTTGGTGCCTTTCCAACAACAAACCACTTGGTTGCAGTACCAGAAGAGCAGCTAAAGTTATCGTTGGGGAGAACGCGGTGGTAGTCGTAGTTGGTGGTGCAGAAGTCATGAACTGCACAAGCCCTGTCCAAGTCGTCGCGGGCGGGGCATTGGCTAAGGCAGGCGCTTGTAAGCCCTGTAGATCATCAGCACAGTTAGCGAGAATGTAGTCCACGCACGCTTGGCGAGCTTACCTTGGCTGTAGTCACAGGCAGGGCAAGGGTCATCGTCACAGCAGTCCCTTGTGCCGCCGTGGCCCGGGCCGCACCAGTTGCCGAACTCGGTCAATCCGAAGAAGTTGTTCAGGATCTGCCTCTTGGCGTGCTCTGTCCGAGGAAGCAGATTGTGTGTGTGTCTGTAAGCAACCAAACCTACGCGGAGCAAGTGTTGGTGCACCGTACGGTAGGACGGGAGGAGTTCCATCATGTCCTGCAAAAGCTTGATGTTGTCCGCGTCCCACGTGAACAGAATGTAGAGCGAACCGTTCATCCCCCGAAGGAAGGGGCACTCGCTTGCTTGACCGTTGACGAAGGAGTGACACGTCTTCTCGACCGTGGCGTTGGTTGTGGTCAGGTGATCTACGCAGTCGTCAGCTCCGTAGAAGCAGATGTTCAGCACGCTGCTGTTGGTGGCGTTGAGACTGAGCCCGATGGAGCCGAGAGAAGTGCGGTAGCACTGCGGGATCAGGGCCAACGGGCCCAGAGCAATGTCCGTGCAGTTTGCATCGCGGCAGATGGACTCGTAGATCTGAGCCCGAAGTGGCACGGCCAGACAAGCCAACACGAGCACAAGAAGGATGGAGAATGGCGCTGCCCGTGTCATGGGCGCGATGGTGGTGTTTGCCTTGGTTGTGTGAAAGGTAGGATGAGTTACGATCACTGAGCGGTTCGCTCAGCTCTTTTAGTTGCAGGTCGGTGTCATTGGCCTCCTTTTCTGGTGTTTCCCTGTTGCTTCTCCACCTTCTTCCTCCCGCAGAAGACATGTTTGGCTTAGCACGGCAGAATGTTGCTCTAAACTTGCCGATGCCTCATCAGTCAAGTCTGTAAACCTCCCGAACTCGCCAACTAACGGGGCAAGGACACCACAGGGGATCACTGCTCGAAGCGTCAGCCACAAGCCAGCTTCATGGAAGAATTTGAACTAAAAAATAAGAATAAAAACACTGGAAAAGTTGATTCACCAAAGCACTTCAACACACCACCGCATCACTCCACACAGATATGACTGATCAGCAAGAATCCAAGGCCCCCGTGTGGTTGCCCCTGGAAAGCAACCCTGACGTTCTCACCAAGGTAGGTCTAGGAGGCTCTGCAGCGCCACCGTTTTCGTTCAGCCTTGCTTAATCTCTTGCTCCCCCCCCCGCCGCTGTCTCTTTCAGTTGGCGCATGGCCTGGGCGCCTCGCCTGAGTGGTCGTTCACCGACATCTGGGGCCTCGACGACGAGGTCCTAGACGCGCAGACCCCCATGTTCAGCGCGCCTGGTACAACTGTGCTACTCGCTCTCCGCTCCCCCCGGCTCCTACTCCACTCGCTTGCTCACACACGCTGCATTAGTGATCGCCCTCCTGTTCCTCTTCCCGTCCAAGGAGGACGCCGAAGCGAGGAAGCTTCCCGCCGACGAGAGCGCGGCCCTCCCCGTCTATTTCCTCCGGTACTGTGCAGACCCGCACCTCGACCTTCCGGTCGTCCACCGTCTTCTTCACTCACACAACGATGCACTGCATCGTGTACAGGCAAGTGCGCTCGCTGGGCAACGCCTGCGGTACCATCGGCGTCATCCACTCGTTGGCCAACCTGGCCAAGTCGGGCTTCCCCATCCTGGGCGCGGGCGCGCTGCAGAGCTTCGTCGAGAAGACCAAGGACAAGACGCCCGACGAGCGCGGCGAGCTGCTTGCCTTTGACGAGCAAATCCGCAAGATCCACGACAGCTTTGCCCAGCAGGGCCAGACCGCGGCGCCTGGTGAGGGCGATCACGTGGACTTCCACTTCATCAGCTTCCTCAACATCGACGGCCACGTGTGGAGCCTCGACGGCATGCGCGCCCAGCCTACGGACAGGGGCGCCACCACGCAGGAGACCTTCCTCAAGGTTCCACCTTGCTCGACATCTCTCTCTCTGCTCGATCGTTGCCAGTTGCCTGATGTTTGGGGTGGGGCGTGTGTGGACAACAGGACTGCGCCAAGATCATCAAGTCGGAATGGCTCGAGAAGAACAAGGAAGAGAAGCTCTTCTCCGTGATCGCCCTCACGCAGCTCGCCGAAGACGACTGAACCCACCTTCTCCCGTGTTGTTTGCCCTCAACACCCTCGTTGATGTCGTAGACATTAAAAATCAGGCCGAGCCGTGTTTTTGTCCGACTTGTGGATCAAGGCTTGTCCCCGACACGACGGACAGTTGATGGTGAGCTGGTCTGCGGGTCGTCGTGAGTTCGGACCAGGCGGTTGGAAGCCACCCGCAAAACCCAGAAAGCCTAGAGAAAACCCAGAAGAACCAGGTCGAGGCATTTTTCACCCCGACATCCCCGACGGCACGATAAATGGCCACTCGGCCGACCTCTTGGGCACTCCATTGTACCTGGACCTACACCAAGCCAAACACAAATCATGCGCGCATCACGACTCTCGTTGAGTGTGGGGCTGCTCCTGGTGGCTTGCTTCGCCTTCCTCTACACACCAGCCCACGGCCAAATCTTTGAGACTATCTGCCGGTACACACAACCTCGATGCTACGGTGGCCACTATGTTGTTTCTAACCGAAGCTCTACATAGAGATGCAAACTGCACCGACGTTGCGCTCGGCCCGCTCGCGCTCATCCCGCAGTGCTACCGCACGCCGCAGGGGTCGGTCCAGCTGAGCATCAACTCGTCCGACTCGGACGTGCTCGACCTTTGCTTCTACCTCTCTGACGATTGCAGCGATGACAACATGACCGATACGTGCCACACGTTCTACAATGGCGAGCCCTGTGACTGTCCGTTCTTCAGGGGCCTCAACGACTCGCTTTATGTTGTCTTTGAGTGGGACCCGGATACCATCCAGCTTTTGGTTGACATCATCGACTTGTTCCCTAACTTCCGTACGCGATCTAGTTCATCACCATGTCATGCACCTCTTGTTCATTTGTTCATCACGCTGCCACAGACCGCTCGCGCCGTCAGCTCTTCAACAACTTCTTCGGCCTGACCGAGTTCGGCAACTGGTGCGGCCCGGGCCACGGCGGCACGAACGATTGCTGCGACGACGACCCTTGCCCTGCTTGCAATGACACCATTGGTATCCTTTGCCTTCGCTTGTTCTTGCTCCAGCGAGCGGCAGACTGAAACAGGGAACTGCGGTGATCCAACAGGCTTGACCGCGGAATGCCTGGACGAATGCCCGGCCGAGGACGACCTCGACCAAGCGTGCGCTGTTCACGATTTCTGCTACGGCGCGCACGACTACGAGAAGCTCTTCCCGGATAGCGACTTTGAGTGCTCTTCACGTAAGCCTCTTCAGCGTCCTCCTTGTCTTGGGCGTCACACTGACAAACGACACACCACAATGCCCAGTATTTGGAATCCAGAAGTCGGGCTACTGCGCGTGTGACTGCGAGCTGATTGGCACAGCTAAGAACATCACCGACTCCAACGACTTCTACAGGAGCGGCCTCATATTTACCTTTACCCACATCACCAACTGCTGGTGCGCCTTCTTGTCCTCTCATGAACAATGCGTCGTGGGTGATGAGACTGCTCACCGGTCGAAACTGTTGCACAGGTACAACACGACCAGCGGCCCTGTGTGCAACTCCAAGAATGGCGACCGCATCCTGGTCACTGAATTCTGCTAGAGCCAGCATTAGCGCTTGATACTCAATCATATTGATTATAAACAAGAGCATTCATACGACATTACTTCACCTTGTAAGAAGCTTCTGCTTGGACTGAGTCTCCACGCTCTGTGTGATGGATCTGCCGGACAGAAGTGGGGCTTTATCATCATAGTTGACAGGTGTTTCTGACCTGGTACTTGAGATGAGCACCTTCTCTCGAACTTTCAGGAGGAAAGAAAGCAGCTTTATTTCCTGAATTTCGGCCAAATTAACTTTGATTTCAGACGCGTCCGCTTTGATTTTGAACGCGAGGTACACAGCTCCAAGATGGGTAGGCTCTTCCTTTTGTACCCTTCACGTTGGCCATTCATTCCCGCTTTACCCCAGTTCCTCGTGCGCGAACTCGCACCCGGAAGTACCCCTCCGCTCGTTTTCTCTTCATCCCTCTACACAAATGGACACATACGAAGATGACCACTTGATTTCCTTGGCGGCTTCCCAATGCTCACCCTCCTCCTCGCCCACCTACACATCCAACTTATACGGCACCTTTTCCTCCTCGCCCCGCCTCTCTTCTTCGCCCCTGCGGCAGTCCAATGGCTCGTTCCGCAAGGTGTCCCTCTTCAGCCAGGCCAACCGTGGCAGCGCCAGCGACTCTGAGGACAACTTCACGTCGCGGCCCACCAGCGGCTTCCTCAAGCAGAGCCTCGTCCAACAGCAGCAGCTCGATGAGCAGCGTGCCCTTGGAGGAGGTGCGGCCTGGCGCACGGGCAGACGAGGCAGCCTCGACGACAGCGTTCGCTCCCACCGCAAAGTGGCTCGAAAGGTTCGATTTTCGATCAACGACGACGCAGAGGCCGAGCGCCAAGACCAGGGCCGGCCCCAGCTTGCCGACTTCAAGCTGCAGTCGATGACCTCCTCGGCCTCCTTTGCTTCGTCCTCATGCGCGGCCTCGCCCGATGCTATTTCCTCTCGCAGCCACGCGGCTGAGGTGAGCGCAGCTTCCCCTCTCTCTACTTCTTCATCTTCTTCATCATCCACTACAAAGGCGTCGGATATCCACGCCGACATCAAACAAGCGCTGAAGCCCCCAGCGTTCTCCCTCGTGCGAGACCCGTCTCGCAGGCGCGCAACCCCGACCCCGCCTTGCCCCGTCACTTCTTCTTCTTCTTCTTCAAGCTCCTCCTCAGGTTCTTCTTCATCATTATACTCTTCTTCTACCTCCACAACCGTGCCTTTCGGGTCCGTGTGCCTGGACGAGATGGAAACGCACAAGAAGAAGAAGTCACACAAGCGCAACTTCGTGGCCTTTGTCAACACCAAGAGCGGCGCGCAAAAGGGCGAAGATGCGCTCGAGCTGCTCACCGACGTGCTCGGCGAAGACCGCGTCTTTGACCTCATCGAGCTGGACGACCTCGAGGAATGGTTCGTGCCTCTCCTTCTTCATCTTCATCTTCTTCTTTCCTTTGTTCGACCTGACTTTGTTTGCACACTTCAGTCTGGAGCAGTTCAGGGACGAGAAGGACCTGTGCATCGTCGTGGGCGGTGGCGACGGCACCTACAGCTCCATCCTCAACGCCCTCATCAAGATGAAGTTCCAGCCCATGCCGCTCGTACGTCCCGTCCCCGTCCACCTTCCCGTCCCTTGTCCCAACCGCGGCGCCTCACACAATCGCACATCGCACACACACACACAACAGTTGGCGACGCTCCCGATGGGCACGGGCAACGACCTGGCCCGCGAGTTTGGGTGGGGCGGCGGCTTCGAGCCCGACGAGGACGGCATGAACGAGATGTTTGAACTCTACCAGGAGGCCGAGCCCTCTCCGCTCGACATGTACGACCCGCATGATCCGCTGTTGGTTGGTTGAATGCTGACGATGGAAACGGGATGGTGCAGATGGCGCGTGGAGATCCGGCCGCAGAACGAGGTGACCGGCGAGTTCTCCGACAGAGAGCGTCGAGTGCAGTACATGTTCAACTACTTCAACATCGGGTTCGACGCCGACGTGTCGCTGGGCTTTGACAAGTCCCGCAAGAAGCTTCCGTGGCTCTTCCGCGCCCAATGCCTCAACAAACTCTTGTACGTTTATCAAATTCTTTTTATTTATGATTTTTATTTATGTATTTATGTATTTATAGTTATTTTTTCTGCTTTTGCGCTTCTTTTTCTGATGTTCTTGGCGCACAGCTACCTGTGCTCGGTCCCGAGGCCGATCATCAACGGCATGACGGAGCTTCACAACTGCGTGATGGCCGAGGTGGACGATGATCCCATCACCCTGCCCAAGGACCTCCGCACCCTGGTCGTCCTCAACTTTACCTGTTACCAGGCCGGCCTCGGTACTTTTCTTGCTCATCCTCTTCATCGTCGTCGTCGTCGTCATGTCTCTGGGCGTGCCGCTGACTTGACGGACGGCAGACATCTGGGGATCGGCGACGGAGGCCGAGAGCGCGGCGGGCTATCCGATCCTGTGGAGCACGCCCTCCATGAGCGATCGCACGGTCGAGGTCGTGGGCCTCGGTGGGCTCGACCACGAAGCCGCCGTGCGCACCAACATGGCCAAAGGTCAGTCTCCTCCCTTTCCTCTCTGCACACAACTTGAAGCTCACTTTCTCCTTCTCCTTCTTCATCATCACCACCATCATCATAGGCTATCGACTGGGCCAAGGCAGCAGCATCAAGATCCGCCTGTTGGACGACGTGGCGATCAACATCGACGGCGAGCCCGAGTGGCAAAAGGCCCCTTGCGAGGTCACCCTCACCCGGTGGGGCTCTGTCTCGCTCCTCCGCCGCCCGGAGGAGAACGAAGAAGACAAGAAGAAGAAAGAGAAGGAGAAGAAGAAGGAGAAGGCCACCACGAAGGTGCGCATCGGCAGCAAGCGCATCGCCAAGCGGCGCCGAACAGCGCCGGCGGCCGCCAGCAGAGCGGCTCGGGGCAAGCGGTGGGACCAGGAGAGCAAGTTCTCGCTGGGCGGCTTCCTGCTCTACATGCTCACCGGCCGTGTCTGATGAGCTTTGTTGTTGTTGTTGTCAGCATCTTGCTTTGAAGAACAACAGAGTTAAAGTTAAAGTTGTCCTGGCTTCGTTCTTTTTGACCACTTCGCTTCGTTCTTTTTGTTTGTCGGGGGAATGTCGCTTTTAATTTTGTGGTCTTATTTTGTGTTGTAGATTTGTGCCACTGGATGGACGAAGATGAGCTAGACGCGTTGATGGGCACGGTGGCCATAGGGAGCATGATATCCATCACCGCCGTCCTGTTCCTCATCACCTCTGCCTTGGCGCTGGGCAAGTGGCGCAAGTGCTACTGGCGCGTCATTCTCGGCCTCGCCCTCTCCGACCTCGCCGTCTCCTGCTCCTTCGTACTTTCTCTCTCTCTCTCCCCTTTGTGCTCCTGTTCCTTTCTCCTCCACCTCTCTTTGTTCACTTCTTCTTCTTTTTGTTGCTCATCTTTCTTCATCCTTCTGCGTGCGGGCCCGCAAGGTCGCTGGCGCATTGCCGGTGTTTGCGTGGCACACCGCGCTGGAGGGGCAGCTCTGCAGCGTGCAGGGCGCGATCGTGCAGTTTGGGGGCAGCGGCACCACCTACTACGCGCTCGCCATCGCCGTCGTGCTCTACCTCCGCCTTGTCCGTGGCGTCAAGGTCCTCTTCCTCCTCTTCTCCAGCCGTGGTGTGCTCTTGCACGCGTCATGACTCGACATGGACGTCGAGCAGATCACGGCGTGGATGGAGGTCACGCTCCACTTGGTCTGGATTCCGCCCTCGTTGGTCCTTGCTCTTCTGCCCCTCGTTGACGTGGGCGGCATCCACTACGACAACTCGGTCGGCTGGTGTTGGATCGCGGAGGCGCCCACGTTTGCGCGGTTCATCTTCTACTACGTCTACGTGTGGGCCGTCATCGTCGCCATCCTCGGCCTCTACTACTCGATCTTCTCCCACATGCGACGAGGTTGGTGACGACCACTTGCTCGCTCTGGCCTGACCCGAATCGCTGTGTGCGTTCTGCAGAGGCCATGGAGGTGCAGCGCCAGAACCTGCGATTGACGGCGATCGCGTCGGGCTCGGTCTACTCGCAGCAGGCCGAGAGCTCGAAGCGGCTCATCCTCTACCCGCTGGCCTTTGTCATCTTCTGGGTGCCGGCCACCATCAACCGGTACACGGCCACGCCTCAAGCCGCTCAGGCTCGGCCTACTCACCTGTGGCCACGCGTGTGTCAGAGCGCTGGAGGCGTCTGGCCAGTCCGTGTTTGCGGTGACGTACTTGGAGTGCTTCTTCCTGCCGCTTCAGGGCATCACCAACACGCTCATCTACCTCTTCACCTCCAAGGCCCACAAGGTACGACTTTGCTTGTATGCCCACAACGAAAGCTGGAGGCCTTAAGGGCGATGGCTCTCGTCGTGGCAGGACATCTTCCGTCGGGCGCTTGGACGGCCACAGCCTGAAAGGACTCGCCTGTTGAACGACACTGACTTCAGCTTGAACCACAACCATAGTCCCACCGTCCGACGGCTGTTTTCTGGTGAGACTAATGAGCCAACGTGAGAAACTCGGCGAAAGACGTAGCCCGATTGGTGAGTTGATTTTATTGAGTTTTCTCGGGCCCCGAACCGCCCAATAGCAGTTTTGTCAGAGATAAACAGCCTATTCGCGCCCATAAGCGAGTGAAGTATTTAATAGGGGTATCATGTAGTACATCAACAACTCAACAACAACAACAACGAGCAACTGGTCAAGTCAGACTACAGCACTAACTCACGCACTACATGGACAATCGAACGGACTCCACCAACAACACCCCCAGCCAGCCCAAGGTCTGGCTCATCACTGGCTGCTCCTCAGGCTTCGGTCGGGAACTCGTTCTGGCTGCCCTCAAGCGTGGCGACAAAGTCATCGCCACAGCGCGCTCTGTGGGCAAGATCGCCTCCCTTGTCGAAGCTGGAGCCCACGCACTTGAGCTTGACGTCACCAGTCCACTGCCCGAACTCGAAGCCCTCGCTGTGCAGGCCGTTGCCGTCTATGGCCGCGTGGACATCTTGGTCAACAACGCGGCCTACATACTGCAGGGAGGCATTGAAGCTGCCAGGTGCGTTTGTTTTCTAGGTCAGTTGTTGGGTTGAGCTAGTGACTGACTTGTTTATGTCAATTCTTAATCAGCCCCGAAGAGACGCTGGCGCAGTTCAACACCAACGTGTTCGGCCTGCTGAATGTGACACGAGCCTTCCTGCCTCACATGCGCGCAAGACGGTCCGGCGTGATCGCCCTCCTGAGCAGCCTCGGCGGCTGGCGAGGCGTTGCTGGCGCGGGCCTCTACTGCGCCACCAAGTTCACCCTCGAGGCCATCACCGAAGCGCTGCGAGACGAGGTTGCCCCTCTGGGCATCAGCGTGACGGCGATCGAGCCGGGCTACTTCCGCACGTCGTTACTCAACCAAGACGCCAACACCGTCATCGCCAAGCAGCACATCGCCGACTACGACAAGACGCCTGTGCGCACCGTGCTGGATCAGCTCAAGTCCGTCGCCGGCAAGCAGCCGGGCGACCCGGTCAAGGCCGCCCAGCGCATCGTGGACGTGCTCACCCTGTCCGGGTCGGCGGCGGGCCGCAGCGAGGTGCCCGTACGTCTGGCGCTCGGCCGGGACTGCTACGAGGCCATCAAGGACAAGTGCCAGGCCTCCTTGGCCCTGCTCGAGGAGTGGAAGGACATCTCCCTCGGTACCGAGCATGACGACGTGCACACCTCGTCGTGATGAAGCTTTATTACTGTTGTTGTTCTTCTTGTTATTAAACGCTACACAACTTCTTCACTCGGTGGTCGGCTGCTGGGGCTGCCGCGGCTGGCGCCTGCTCTGCTTCCACTCCTCGATTCTCGCCTTGAGCTCCGTGTCTGCGGCGATGATAAAAAAATATATTTTAAATGCTAAAATAAAATAAAATGAAAAATGGGAAGTGGCGCGAGACGCACTGGGGACGAGCATGTCGAGGGTGAGGCGCGCCCGGTTGAACGGGTCGGTCGGGTCGCTGAGGAGGTGGCGCGTGATGGCCGCCCGGTCCATGTTGTTGTTCGACGTCGGGAGGATCACCGGGTCCTCCATCAGCTCGCACGTGATCGGGTCTGCCTCCCCCCAACAACGCGAGAAAAAAGATTAAATGCGAAATTAAAAGAATAACAATGAGTTGATCTCGGTACCGAGGAACTCGTCGGGGATGTCGCCCATCTCCTCCTGCATCCGCTGCTCGAGGTCGTGCTGGGCCGCCGCAGCCTCGGCAAAGGCGTTGAACCGCTCAATGTCCGGCTGGCCCAATGAAAAGTAACACATTAAACACATTGATATTTTAAATAAATATAATAATTTTAAAATAAAAAAGTTGAGGGCGAGAGGTACGAGGGAGAGGATCATCTGGTCCTTGAGGAGGGCGACGATGCGGCGGAAGGCGTCAGGCTTGAAGGAGCGCCCGTCGCGCTGGACCGCCTCCTTGAAACCCGGGTACTGCGCAAAGTTGAGGTAGATCTCCACGATCCGCTTGAGCCACTCCTTGGGCGTGAAGTTGTACTTGGCCGGATCCCACACCTGGTTCGTACCAAAGCCGCCACGAGCGTCAGCCGAATCCACACAACCTCAACACAACAAGAAGTCCGACCTGGATCTGCTGGCACTTGGTACTGGACAACTCGATGACGTAGTAGTTGAGCATCACCGCGATACGATCAATCATCTCCGGCCGCAGGAACGTCTCTGGCGCCTTCTCGCTCAGGTACCTGTGTTCATCATTTCACAAAAAATAAAAATGACAACAAAAATATAAATATGAGGGAACAAAGAACGAAAGCGGGACGCAAAGATCGAAGAAAGCGACGCGCAGGATGAAAACGAAATGAAAGCGACAGAAGCAAAAAAGCGAAACGAGCGAGGAGAAGCGAACAGAAGAAGGAGGAGCGTCTCATTGCTGAGGATGCCAAAGGTGGAGGTGTATCTCTCGTTCTGAGCCATCGTCTGCTCGCGCTCGGACCGCGTTTCCTGCGACGAACAATGACAACGACATGCAGCACAGCGCGGGCGGTGAGGACCAATCCCCGCCCAGGCCAGGCGTCGGGTCGATGAAGCGCCAATCTTATTGATAATGAGAGGGGCTTACCTCGGACTGGGCCTCCCAGGCCTGCCGGTCGTGCATCTCGAGCTCGATAGTGTGGATCTCCTCGAGCTTGAGGAGCACTTCGTCGAGCAGGAATGTGGCGTCGTTGATGAGCATGTTCACAAACTGCAAAAACAACGCCGTGTTCCTGCGCACATGTGACGATGTTACATCAACACGATTCATTCCAGACGACAAGCGCTTATTTAGTCAAGGGACACGAGTAAAAAGATGACGACGAGGATTGGAGACTCGATCGGTACCGCGAGGCGGCGGCCATGGCGCCCTCGTACTGGGGCAGGGCGCGGAGGTACTTGAGCAGCAGCGCGATGTGCCGCCGCACGAAGAACTTGTCGTAGAACTGGCCATGCCCTGTCGTTCGTACCCACGTACGATATTCGTGTCCATGTTATGAAGGTACCTCGGGCGGGAGGGGAGCAGAAGCGCGTACGGCCGGTGGTCTCGATGTCGACGTAGAGCTTGATGAGCGCCGGCGTGAGGTACTTGATGGCCTTTGGGTTGGAGTCGATTTGTTGGAACACAAACGGAAGCTGCACCCTAATGTTTGCCCAACGACATACAACACAGCCAAGCCCAAAAGAAGGACCATCACCTCATGAGATCAGATTGTCATCGTTATTGAAGAAGAAAAAGAAGAAGAATGAAAAGAATTACGCAAAGAACCGCAACACGAGGGGGAAGGCGTACCCGCGGCTGCCGCGCAGCTGGTCCCTGTCGGCGTCGGGCGAGAACTCGTAGAGCACCTCCACCAGTTGCGATCGCAAATACGGGTTCTGCAACATTAAAAGTTGAATAAGAAATAAGAAAATATAAACGAATTAAAACCACAAAGCTGAAGAGGTGAGGGACGCGCCTTGATGTGGAGGTTGCTGCCGAGGAAGAGGACCAGGAAATCGACGAGCGAGTTGGCCGCAATCGAAGAGGAGATGGCATCGGGACTGAAGCGGAGCACAAACAGGACGAACGCGATCATGTCCTCCACGAGGAACTCGGGCAGCGCGCTAAACTCCATCTCCGGCGGCGGCAGCGGCAATCTGCGTTGGAAGAGGAACCAGACCAGACATGGATGAGTCCGATACCGCGCGTTGTCGACATCCCCGTAAACGAGAGACATATCCGTGCTGTACCCCTTGTTTTGCGGATCGACCAAGTGGCAAAGCCACTTGGAGGAGAAGGCGTAAAAGTTGAGGGCCGCCTGGAGCAGCCGCGGGTCGAGCAGGTGGGCCTCCATCGCCAGCTTACCTCTTTGGGAGAGGAAGGCGTCGCACCAGTGTCAACAAGCACACAACACACAACAACCACAACGCATCCTCCTGGAGGGTGGGAGGGAGGCCATGTACCGGTGCATGGCCTCGAACTGCTTCTTCACCCGCGCCAGGTTGGCCTGCATCATGGGCGCCTGCGGCGACTGTGTGTGCACACGCGTGCGTGGATAAGTCAGGACTCGACCCTCCGGTGGGTTTGTGACCACACACGCGCGTTACTCGTCGCGTACCCGCTGCCACTGGGGCATGGTGCTCTCCAGGTCCTTGAGCTGCTTGTGGAGGCGGCTCAGCGCCTGGATGTAGTTCGTGTACATGGCGCAGCTCTTGACCTGCATACGCAACGATAATTTCAAGTTAAGATAATAATAATCGTTTTTTTAAAAAAAATTCGGATCCTAAACAATAATAAAAAATAATGTCACGATAAGCGTACCAAGCCAACGTGGAGGCAGTAGTGCGTCATGAAGAAGGCCTCCGTCACAAAGTCAAACGATGACGATGACTTCTTGGGCTGCTGCTGCTCTTGCTTTTCCTTGCCCTTGTCCTCAGACTCGGCGTCATCGACCAGTGGCGGCAAGGCGGCTGCCACGGCTTCGGCCTGGCGCCGGGCGTCAATCCACTTGGTGACTTCGTCAAGCGAGGCCGCCAGGCGCGTCTCCTGCGACATGTCGAGCCGCTGCGAAAGCAAGTAGTACAGCCCATCGATCCGCTTCACCTGTTGCCGTCACACACACGAGTTAACAATTGTATTATTATTATTAGTATTTCAGTTTGATGAAAAAATGCACCTTTTCGTCTTTAAGACCGTCGGTGAAGGGCTGGCAGGCCTGGAGCATGACGCTGGCCAGGTTGGTCATGAACCCCTCCGAGGAGACCGAGAAGCGGTCGACCTGCAACATGTCCATTGGCGTTGAGATGACGTCGATATCACACCCAGCAGCAGTGTAGGCTCCTCCTCCTCCTGCCACTCCGTACGTACGTGCATCTTGATGCGGCCGCGGTTGGCCATGAGGGCCGTGGCCAGCCAACGGAGAACGGCCTCGCGGGTGTCGCCGCACTTGATCAGGTTCATCACGGCCTCGTGGAGGAGGTCCTGGAGCGGGTGGAGCTGAGCGCGGAGGATGAGGTGCGAGCCGTTCACGTCCTCGCGCGTCCGCTCCAGTGAGTTGGAGAAGTAAAAGTCCCCAACGGTCGGCTGCACGCAGCGATAATACCCCCCCCCAATCCCAGGATGAATAAGTCAGCCAATCAGGACTGCGGAGAAGGTCAACTGGGGTCAACGCACACTCTCGGGGAAGCTCGTGAAGCGGAAGAAGGGACCCAGGTAGGTGCGCTGCTCGACGTCGCGCCCATTGGCCGCGCCCACATGTGCCTCCCAGTTGTGCAGGCGGGAGATCACCTTGGCGATGGGCGCCGCCTTGGTGAGGACCGCGAGCGCGCGGAGGTGCTGCAGGAACGGGTCCAGAAGGGTCTTGCGGGCCACCATCTCACGCAAATGCAGCAGAATCGGGTCGAGAATCACGGCGAGGCCCTCGTCCTCGAATTGCTGGGCCAGCTGCTGCAGGAACCCGCTGGGCAGCTCGAGGTCGTCGCTCGGGGCGGCCTCGAGGTAAGGCAGAAGCAGGAGCGCCAGCGGTTCGGTAGGCGCACGCGGCAGCCGCCAGAGGGGTGTGTTTTGCAGCATGAGGCCGGCGTGGGTCACAACACACCGGACCGTGTCCTCGATCGTCTCCACTAACGCGTTGGGCTGCGATAAAAGTATGCAGAACAGCGATCATTAAACAGCAACCACAACAGCAACAAGCGTAGATGGAACGCACCGCGCGCTGCTCGTTCCGGCCGCGCGTGTAGGCAGCGAGCAGATACTTGAGGGCCTGGTCGGGCGCCAGCTGCTCCAGCACTTCACCAAGCGCCGAGTCTATCGATACAAGACGACGTCAGAGCTCCGGCCTGTGATTTTCAAACACTCAAAAGGCATGGTGGCACCGATGTGGTAGGAGTTGAGGAGCAGCTCGTGCCCCTCGGCTTGGATCTCGGCCGCCAGCCTCGGGAGTCGGTAAAACGCCGGCCCGCCAGCGCTGGAGCTGTGCAACTGCAGTCGACGACTGGGTCAGCCATTCCATGATGCGCATCAATTGATGCGCAATTGCGCATTGTGGGGAAGGGACGCGGCACCTTCTTGGCAGCAGGGACAACGTCGTTCAGGCTGATGCCCAGGATGCGCGCGATGGTGCTGTGCACTCGGCGAGCCTGTTGTTTCTGCGCGTCGTCGACCGATCCGGCCTGGACCTCCTCCTGCTCTTCCTCCTCTTCTTCCTCTTCCTCTGTGGCTTCATGCTTGGCCTTGGTCTTGGCCTGCTCCTCTTCCTCCTGGCGCACTTCTTCCTTCTCCTCTTCACGACCCCGCTTCTTCGCGGTGGCGGTTTCGGCCGAAGGCGATGAAGATGAAGAAGGAGATGATGTCGAGGACGACGAAGCCCGAAGAGGCTTGGACTTGACAGAGGCGGAAGCCAGAGAGTTCAGCTTGCCCTGCTGCTCGGCGGCCCACTTCTCCCGAGCGGCCTGGGCCTTAGCCGCCTTCTCCTCGCGGGTCCGGCGGGCGTCCTCCTGCTGTTTGAGGTACTCGTCCATGGCCTCCTTGGTCTTGAGCTTGCGCTCATCGGCCACAGTCTTTGAGCTTGAGGTCGGTTGCTGGGGACTGGTCGACGAGTCGCCACCTGAGAAGCCAGGGCCTGGTGTGAGCACGGGTGGTCAACGCAGATTGTTGTGCAACGTTCACGATACCTGACGCGTTGCCGAGCCGCTCAAGACGCTTGCGGCGCATCTCCTCGGCAGACTGAGGCACTGGCGCCGAGGGCGCAAGGCGAGGACGGCTGCGTTGCGCCACGCTCCTCTGCGGTTGGTATTTTGGACCGATGAATTAGATTTTTAGACAAGGATGTGTGGGGAAGGCGTGAATACGTGCCTGGTAGAGGAAGTAGAGGAAGGCCGCAAGCAAGAGGAGAGGCAAAAGCATGTCCGAGTGGAAGAAACTCGATTCGTCTACTACTGGCTGTTCAATCTCCATGTCCATTACTGCCTCTTCCATGTTGTCTGCGGCATGGTGTCCCTCGCCCTCCAGTGGCATGTGGGGATCATGCTGATCGATTGGCGGATCCATTTACTGTCCTTGTTCACTTTACAAAAGAGAAGCTGAAAAGCGAAAACAGAAAAATTCATGCTGACGTCATACGCTGACGTCAGCCGAATGCCGGTGGTCGGTTCATGTGAGAGAGCAGACAAGGGGCATCCTTGCTCTTAGCTGCTGAACCTTTACCATTCGTTCTTGCATCAGACCCTTCAGTTGTTTTTCTTTTTCTGTATTCAATATTGTTTGATATGATATCACAGAAAAAAAAAGTAAAAAAATACAGAAAAATACACATGGGCCCACGGCCGTGGACCAATCCGCACAACACAAGACGCGCCGCGCATCCGTAGGTCAAGCGAGCAAAGACTTGATGTTGAGACAGCGACCTGCAGACTGAAGAAGTGCCGACAGGGTGGTCAGACAAGCAGGGCGTTGACAAGCGTGAAGGACACAATAAAAAGAGTGAAATATTCATTGGTGGCTGTGTGTGCGCGGCTATAAACGGTATCCCTGGTCGTAACTCCGATGTAAATGGAGCAGGATAAGAGCTTGTGTGCGTGAGAACCCACGGTCCGACACTAAGAAGAGAGGCCGTCAAAAGAGGCAACAGACATGGAGGACGGGCCGGCCTATCACGCCTACGCCGAGTGGCGACGGGTATATGCACTCTTCTTCTCCTTCTGCTCTAGTTCTCCCTTGAGCCGTGCTAAACTTGCACGCACCCCCGCCATGTTCATACTGCCAATACAGCGCTTGCTAGATGCAGAGTTCGGGCTGGTTCGGGACATCCACAAGAATATGCTCAACCAAGCCATGTGCGCAGAGGTAGTCGTCCCCCCCCCCAACCTCTTCCCATTGCCTTTCCTCGCTTGAGGCCGCGGTGCGATCGGAGTTAAAACGGCACTGCACTAATGACCTCTTGCACGGACACGCTGCGGTGCGGTTCATGTGCCGGCAGATGGCCTACGTGCTGCTCAAGTTCTTCAAGGCCCACGGCATGGAGCGGGATCTGCTGCGGTGGGTCGTCTGCGAAGAGGTCACCAAGTCGCCCAACCACGACACCATCTTCAGGTCCGTTTCTTCCTCCGCCGCTCCTCTTCTCTTTCTCACGGGCAAACGGTCGTTCCTCACGGCGAACGGCTCGGCGGTGTTATACGTTGTCGACAACAACAGAGAAGAGTCTCTGTTGACGAAGCTGTTGTCGTTGAACGCGTTCACGGGCAAGGGTACGAAGCCAGCTGCCCTCCCGGGAGCCCAGTAGCAAGTTGCCTTGGTTGTTTGTTGCTCGCCGACACACTTGGGCCTGCACAGGGATCGAGTTTCTCGAGCGAACCGTGTTGGCTCTCATCAGCGACGTCGTTCAGGCCGCGAGCGAGCGCCAGAGCTCCGATGAGGTAGCCCCCCGCGGGTTGTTATTGTTGGGATGAAGCGCTGATCTGGCCCTCCTCCTCTCGTGGCAGCCCGACTCGAGCAGGGCGGTGGAGGAGGTGCTGGTCGAGAGAGCCGAGGCGCTCCTGTCTCGCATCACGTCCTCGATCTCGCTCCTGCCCCCGTACGACTTGCCTCGGCCCTCGTGCACCGCTCTTGAGCGCTCTCATGTGCTTTTGTGTAATGTCTTTGTCGCAGGCTTTTGCGATGGTGTCTGTCCGTCCTGCGCCACCAGGTCGGCCTTCGCTTTCCAGAGATCAAGTTCGCTTCGTTCTTTTCTTTCGCTTTTTTCTGCTTCTCATAATCGTCTCACGTCACGTGGGAAACATACAAACGTAAAAGGGAGAGGATTGTGGGAAGCATCTTCTTCCTTCGCTTCGTGTGTCCGGCCATCATCTGTCCGCAGCGCTTTCACCTCCTCCCCGGTTTGTTGCGCTTCTACCCTTCAGACTTGGGCGACCGCTGACCCTTTGTTGGCCTCCCCCAATTCATTAATGCAGAGGCCCCCACGGGGAGCGCGCTGCGGACGCTCATCTCGGTCTCGAAGCTGCTGACTTCGCTGGTACGCAAGTTCTCTCTCGTGTGGTGGCCACCACACCAAGACCCCCTTGAGCTCAAGCTGTTTCCGTGCGCACCATGCAGGCCAACGAGACGGTCGACGTGGGCGAATCCGCGGCCCTCCAGCGCTTCGTGGAGACCAGCACGCCTGTGGTGCACCAAATCACACTCGCCATCGTCGATCAGCGTACGTCCAATTTTATTACACTTATAAATGTATAAATAAACATAAAAATATAATCAATTTATTTTTACATATGTAAATTATTACTTTAAAATATATTTTTAAATTAATATAAAAAATGCGCGCAGAAGGAGAGGCCGATGAGGACAGCGAGGGAGCCGGCGAGCCACGCGAGTCGACAAGCCCGGCCGAGGCGCCGCGGCGAGAGGCGGGGGTCAAGGTGGTGGCGCTGGCGGCCCCCGGCTCGCCCCCGCTGGGCGCCGACAGGCCCGACCAGCAGAACGCCCTCCGCGAGCTGCTCGACTACTTGGCCAAGGTGCGGCCCACCGCCGGCCTCTCGCTCGCCGGGCCACGCGTATCTGATTCTGCGTCTACCTTGTTGACACTAGGTGGTGTTGCTCGATCACAACTACGACGTCCTCCCGGACGACCTCACCCTCGTCGTGCGGGTACGCGCGCCTCCCCTAGCCTCGAAGCGTTTCGTCGGCGAGCCCGTCTATCTGATGCCATTGCAATCTCTCTGTGCACAGAGCATGCGGGACCAGATCCGGCGAATGGACATCGCCGTACAGAGCTACGAGTGGAAGCTCGTCGCCAAGAAGCAGGGCGTCTCCACCTTCATCCGCAAGAAGTCCTGGCAGGTGCGTCCTCGCCTTGGGCCTCGGCCGAATCGTCCACAGTCTGACACCACACGGGCGTGGTGGGCTCGGGGCGGGAACAGGACGCGGGGCCAAAGAAGGTGATCTGCATCAAGACCCACGCGTCGGTCCCGGTGGACATGCACACGCTTCACGCCTTCTTGTGCCAACAAAACACGGCGGCAGCGACGGCAGCTGACCAGCCGACGCAGACGGTCGACGACCAGCTCAGTGCGCACTCAAGGGACTCGGCCGCGACCAGCGGCGGCCCTAGCCGGCTGGGCCGGACGCTCTCGGGCAGCTTCGGGCAGGCGCTCCGCCGCGGCCTCAGGGAAGGCAATGGCTTGGCAGGGCCGGACGACATCGGCGAGCAGCCGTCGCTGAGCGCGGATGGACAGCAGCCGCGGCGCCGCAGCCGCACGCAGAGCTGCAAGGCCGACCGCGTGCAGCAGCCCTCGACCGGCCACCATCTGCACACCTCGTTTGACGCCGCGCCGCTCGTCTCGCCCTCGTCCGCTTCGAGCTCGCCGACGGCTCGCCGGCACAACAACAACGTCGTCGGCAGCGGCGGCAACGTCATCGCCACGGGCCAGCGAACGCCGCCGGTACCGGTGCCGGCGCAGTCGGCGCAGCGCCGAAGCCTCAACCGCTCTTCAGAGTTCGTCAAGCGAAAGAGCCAGAGCGTCATCAAGGCCGTCCTCTCCGCCGAAGACCTGGCTTCGTCGTCGTCGTCCCTGTCGACTTCGACGTCGTCGCTCCGCCTGAACGACCGAACCACATCGGCCCCCGACTTTGCCTCGGCGTCGTCTTCTCCGACCTCGTCGGGTCCGCCCTCGTCGTCCTCCTTCTCCTTCTTCTTCCCGGGGCCAGGGTCGCGTCGCTCGGTCGGGCGGACGTTGATGGGCTTCAAGCTGCCCGAGACCGTCAGCGACGACCAGATCGAAGTCACGCCGGCCCTCTCCCCTCGCTCCTCGCCTCGCTGTACGTCGCTTGAAGCCCATCAGCAGCCCACGTCCGCAGCAGCAAAAGACATGATGACGATGGCCCTTTCCTTTGTCGTCGTGTTGCAGCGGGCAGGCGGCGGTCTCACCGCGCGGCTGCGGCGATGAGCGACCTCAAGCCGGACCGGGCCGCCCTGCAGGCCGCGCAGTTCCGCCGGTTTCCGCTGGTCATGCGCGAGCTCCAGCCCCCACGCGGCGACTTTCTCGCGACGTGGGACCTCCCGGTCCCGCTCCGGCCCAGGTCTGTGTTCCTTCCCACGATTCTTCAGTATTTTTTTATTTTAAATTTTGATTTTGATTTTGATTTATTTATTTATTTTGAATTGACTTGTTGGTGGGCTTTGACAGGGATTTTTGCGTCACGCGCTACTGCGCAGTGGAGGAGGCCCGCGCCCACGCGTGCTACTTCTCCTCCTTCCGCAAGGACTGCCCCGACTCGGAGACGCACACGCGGGGCATCCTCCACGGTTCTCTCCCTCTTCGTCGCTTTCGTTCTTGTTCGCTCTTTCTTGTGTGTAACCTTAGGCGCAGTATCGGGCCACATCATCGAGAGGGAAACGCCCAGCACCAGCACCGCCACCTTAACGGCCAAGCCGACCTCGGCCGACGAGTCCTGCCAGCTGACGGTCTTGATTCAAGTCGAGCCCTGCGGCACTGGTGCTTCTCTCTTCCCCCAATAATCTCTTGTCTTCGTTCTTTCTTTCATTCTTTGTGATCTTGCGATCCACACGTCTCACGCTCTCGTTACATCTTTAAGAGGAGCTCGACGACGGGCTCGCCGAGAAGCTGGCCAAGGAATGCCGCCGGGTGGTGCGCAACACCATCAAGCATTTTGAGCTCCGCAGGAGGACCCTCCCGCAGGCGACCACGACGGCGGCGGCAACGACAACATGGGCTCAGCCGGTGGTGCCCAACCGCACCCGCACGCAGTCCATGAACGCCGCGTCCGCGAGCGTCGGTGCTCTGTCCAAGCGGTACGCCGCCCACCAGCTCGGGCGTGATGTGGTGAAGGTCTTGCGAGCTCACAAGAGAACGAAAACGTTGACTTCCGGGGCAGCAATTCGATGTCGCCCGGCAGCGGAGCGACGCGCGCCTCACGCAGCACGACCGATCTCTCCAGCGCTGCTATGCTGTTTGGGGGCCACAAGGGCAGCTGCGGCCCGGGACTTGCAGACCGGCCGCCGTCGCCCTCTGGCTCCCCCACGTCCGCGCTGCCTGACGGCGCGGCCTCCGAGCCGGGAAGCAAGGGCTGGCGCAAGGGGAGCAAGCGCTCACGCTTCCTCCGGACGGCCGGCTGGCTGCTCACCAACCGGCGTGGCGGGTCGTCCAGCGATTCGCTGGAAATGGTGCCCGTCGTGGACGAGGTCCACGACGAGCGCCTGGCGGGCGAGGAGACGATGATGCACAACAACAATAACAACTGCAGCAGCACAGATGAAGAGACTGGCGGGGAGGAAGAAGAGTCGCCGGGCTCTCCGCGGCTGGCGGGCGCTCGCGACACGGTACGTACTTGCGAACGACCCTTCATAACAACTCTCGGCTTTCCACAACTGACCCTTCAACAACAACAGCAGTTTTCCCTTCGTGTGGTATCATTCGATGAAAAGAAGAGGGCGCTGTAGCCATCAGCAGCAGACGGTTGCAGTCAGAGCTTCCTGCTGAGCAAGATGCTCAGCTGTCCACAAGCATAAATTCGCAACCAGCAGTGTTTTGGAAAGTGATAAACAGCACTGTTGTGGCTGCAGACATCGTCATCTCCGCGCCCACCAGGTTCTTGTCATGGTCTGTTTGTGGCACCTCCTGTGGCAGAAACAGAGGCAGTTAAAGTTGAACCAGCGTAATACCAAACAATGTGTTTGTCCGACAGCTCTTGGAGCGAAACAGGCGTTGATGTTGATAAATTAAATCACTCCGAAGCAAGGCAGGCTCTTTGGCGTAGTGGTAGCGCGTCGCTCTCGTAAAGCGAAGGTCGAGGGTTCGATCCCCTCAAGAGCCTGTGGCTTTTTTTTGCTTTATCCTCCCACGTTGGCTTTTATGTCCTTTTCGCTCTTGCCGCAGCTGTGCCAAGGCAACTTGCTCAAGAAAGGTCCTTGCGACGTGGTACTTGACCTTTTTCTCCTCGTTTGTATGTGGAACACGGTGGTAAGTGGGCATCGTCGTCACTGTTGCGCTGTGGCACGCCACAAAGTACACAAGATGGCGTTGGGGAGCCATTCCATTGGGGGGGGGGGGAAAGCGCTCAGTTGCCCCAAAGGGAGGCGCGCTCCTTAAGGCGCCGGCGGGACTCCTCCTTGGCGCGGGCCTCTTCTTCCTCGCGGCGCTGCTTCTCCTCGGCCAGGCGGGCCTGTTCGAGCTTGAGCGTCTCCTCGCGCTTGCGCTCTTCCTCCTTGCGGCGCGTTTCGACGTCGTCCACGACGCGCTGGGCCTTGCGCTTGTTGGCGGCCGAGGTGACCTCGCGCCGGTTCTGTTCGAGCAGGTCCTCCGACTTCATCTGCTCGAGCTGGGCCTTGGCGGCCATGCCCTTGACGCCGCCGAGGGCGGCCGTGGCCTCCAGCTCGGCCATCTTCTGCTCGCGCGCGGCGCGCACGGCGAGGACCTTTTGGTACTCGTCGATGGCCTTCTCGAGCGCGGCCAGCGCGGCCGGGTCGACGGGCACGTCGGGGAAGAACATGTCGACGAGCTTCTTGCTCCACTTCCACAGGGCGTACTCGATGAAGGCCACCTGCCTGTTCTTCTCAATGTCGACCTCCACCTTGAGCTTCTCGCGCAGGGCCGCCACGGTAAGCGTCTCGCCTCGCTTCTCCAGGAACAGATGCGCCTGGAACTCGTCGATCATGCCACCTCCATATTTCTGTCGCGTTCACAGGATCGATCCAGATGTTAATTGCGGCCTTTACACGCTATCGATTACTGAACGAGACCGATTTGTGTTTAAAGAAAAAAGCGAAAACGAGTTCGCTTCTTCGCCCCCCCCCCCTTGGAGGTAACAGAATCAAGGTACCTTCCACTCGTTGGCGACGTCGAGGACCTCCTCGAAGGCGCCCTGGAAATCGACGGCAAAGGCGCGCAGGAAAAGCTTGGCCTGCTCATCCACGGAAAGCGTGGCGGCCTCCTTGAACTTAGTGTACAGCTGCTCCCTCGACGCACGGACGGCCATCTTCTTGTTGTTGTTTGTGTACTGAGCCTTTGTGGCGTTGTTGGGCTGTGTGTTTGCTCGGTTTTATTGAACCACCCAATCGGCAACGCTCCGGTGGTCTGGCTGGACCACGAGGCCTCACAGCGGCCGGCGGTCACGCATGACGGCCTCGATTTCGTAGGCCTCCTTGGGGGCCTTGTGGGTGAGGATCTCCGGGGCGCCGGTGGTGATGAGGACGTCGTCCTCGATGCGCACGCCCACCCCGCGAAGCCTTTGGCACACGCACACGCGCACGCGCACGCACACGCGGGTCAACAACACTGGAACCCAACAACGGCGCAGAGCGGCACGGGGCGGGCGGCACGCACTCCTCGGGGATGCTGGGGTCATCGGGGACGTAGATGCCCGGCTCGATGGTGGCCATCATGCCCGGCTTGAAGGGCACGCGCGTGGAGATGTTGTGCACGTCGTGCACGTCCATCCCCACCCAGTGCCCGATGCTATGCGGGTAGAACCGCTGCACCTGCACGATCGATCGGTCGATCGGTCGATTGCCCGCATGAGACACGAGGCCACGCCATCGGGCCTCAAGGGAGAGAAGCGTGCGTACCGACATCGACTGAGGACCGATGAGGCCCAGCTTCTTGAGGCCCTCGGTGATGAACTGCATCGACATCTGGTGGAGCACGGACGGGCTCATGCGCCCGTCGGCGACACACAACTGCGCAAAGAAAGAAGGAAAGAGAGAAAGAGAGAGAAAGAGACGTGAGTCTGGTGCTCGAGAGAGGGACGGCTGGTTGAAAGAGATCGGACGTACGTCAATGCACTTCTTCTGGACGTCGAGCACGGTGTTGTAGAGGTCGAGCTGGGCCTGCGTGAATTTGCCGTTGACCGGCCACGTTCGTGTGATGTCGCTCGAGAACAGGTTGTACTCGCCACCCGCGTCGACCAGCACCATCTGCCCGTCCCTGTCGTCGCCGCGAACCAGCAAGCAGCTATGAGGCTTGGCGTCCGCCCGTGGCTCGGGGGGCCACCACTAGCGCACCTCATGATGTCGTCGTTGGCGATGTAGTGGAGCGTGTTGGCGTGGATGCCCGACGCAAACACGGGCGGGTAAGCCAGCCGCTGCGACCCGCGCTTCCGGCACTCGTACTCGTAGAGCGCGGCCAGCTGACCCTCCGACACGCCTTTTTGTTTGTTTTGTTTTGTTTTGTAAATTAATATTTTGCAAATTATTGTTTTTGTTTTGATTTATTTATTTGATTTATTTGATTGATTTTGTTCAGTTGATTTGGTCGGTACCAGGCTGGGTGGCGCGCATGATCTCGCGGAAGGCCTCGCCGCTGATCTCCGTGGAGCGGCGCATGACGTCGATCTCGGCCGGCGACTTGACCAGACGCAGCGACTGGATGAGATCCCTCGGGTCGATGACTGCCATAAAGCAGGCCCGGCCAGGCCAGGTCAGGTCAGGTCAGTGGGAGGTGGGCCATGAGGCCCATCGTCGTGTGGGCATGGGCATTGGTGGAAGTACTCTTCTCGGGCGGGATGAGCGCAAAGATCTGGTGCGAGAACTCGACGTGGACGTCGGGCGAGAAGAGAAAGTTGGTCATGCCCTCGGCCAGCTGGCTGAGCTTCGGCGCCAGCTGGTCGTTGGGAAAGGCCTCGTCAGCCCCAAAGAACGAAATGGCGCCCTCGACGCCTGACCGCGGGCCGTCCCAGATCTCCCTATGTGTGTGTGTGTGTGTGCGGCGGGTGGTGGTTGTAGTCGTGATTGCGGTGGCCCCCGAGTGAGTCTCTCCCGCCTCGGAGCGCGCGGGCCCGGCGGGGCTGGCCGTACCGGGCGGGGTCCTTGGGCCGCACAAACATGGCAAAGTGGACCGGCTCGCTGGCCGAGCGCTTACCTGCAGGCCCCCAAGACGAGACGTCAGGCTCGCGCAGGTAAAAGCAAAGGCGAGGACGAGGACGAGGACAAGGACAAGGACGACGACGTACGGAGGACGAGGAGGGCGTCGGGCTCCTGGTAGCCCGACAGGTAGAAAAAGTCGCTCTGCTGGCGGAACGCGTAGGGGATGTCGTAGGACATCATCATCTCCGGGTGCGAGGGCACGATCATGATGGTATCCGGCGGCACGCGCGACATGAGGTCCTCCCGCCGCCGGGCGTACTCCTGCGCGGCGATGCCCGGCGTGACTGGGCGCGTGCCCACGGGCAAGGTCAGGCCGAGCAAAGGCGAGCGGCGCAAGTGGGTGGTGGCGGCAACGCACTCTCGCCGTCGCGGAGCAGGTGGGGATGCGTGGACGGGTGGGGCTGGCCGTAGCTCGTGCTGGGCCGCCGCGAGGGGCGGGCAGCGAGCCCGTCGGCGAGGCCCATCATGCGCGCGGCTGAGGACGCGGAGAAGGGCCTCGCGCGCGTACGGGACGACGGACACAAAGAGGCTAGTAATGCCGGGCATCGCATCGATGGCACAGAAGATGAGGGCGAGAGGAAGAGGTGCTTTGCTCCGGCAGAGGCAGAGGCCGAGGCCGAGGCGGCCCGACGGACAGTCTGCGGACAGAATCGTGAAGATGATGATTATGATGATTATTATTCTCAAGGCGAACAAAATGCCACTGTGGGAGAAGGTGCCCGTACGCCTGCACTCGCCACGGATGATCCCACTCGCTTCATCTTGTGTCCTTTGATATTATCGCGCTTTTTGTTGGCTAAAATTTTGTTATCTTTTTTTATTTTGCTTTTATTTTATTTCGGAAGGAACGGTCAGATGATAAGAGCCTTGTTGTTTTTGGCGCCGAAGAGCAGCTCTTCAAGGAACTTGATGTGAACCTTGGCCAGAAGCTCCTTCGCGGTAGCGCAGCTCTCTTTCTTCATCTCGAAGAGCAGGGGTCGGTAGCGCTGGGCGTCATCCGGGTCCGCGCAGACCTGCGCGACCTCCCGCGCAAACCAGCGCTTCTCGTCGTTGGACATGACGCGCAGCGACGTCCTTGCCAGCTCGTCCCTCCTCTTCTTCCTCTTGGTCATGTCCTCTTCTTCTTCTTCTTCCTTCTCCTGGCCCGCATGCTTCCCTCGACGTTCGTCCTGCTCAAGCTGCAACATGCCGTCAATCACTTGGTCAAACACGGCTTGCAGGCTCGCCGCGTAGTCGTGCAGCGCCTTCCTCACGTCGGCGTAGACGGCGTGATGCCCGTCCGTCCAGTGCCCCGCGTAGCGCTCGGCGGCCTCGTCAAGGCTCGCTGGCTCGGTCTCGGTGCAGAACTGCCACCGCACGAGCTCGAGCATGGCGAGCCTGTTCATGCTGTCAAAGTCGTAGTCCTCCTGCGTGCGCCAATTGGCCGATGGTGCGTCAGTCAGGCGTTTGATGATGATGATGACGATGGTGATGAAAACGACAGTGGCAATGGTGGGGTGTGATGAAGGAAAGGCGAGGTCGACCTTGTTCCACTCCCAGGCGTCGGGGTCGAGCGCCTTCTGGTCGTCCGGCGGGCGCTCCTTGAGGTTGACAAAGGCTACGTAGCACGAGGCGGGAAGTCGGACCATCACCTCGCGTGGCCCAGCCTCGGCCCCGAGCCGGAGCTGCAGGACAAGACCCTTGGCCTCGCCCTCGAATGGGATCGCGTTCGCAGCGTCCACCGCGTGTTGGAGCGAATCAAATCGGTGGACGCTCGCGCAGCGCCATCCGTACGCAGCGGCCGTGGCCTCGAGCTCGCTGCGATCGGCCAGCTGGAGCGTCTGCGCGTTCCTCACGGCCAGCAGCGTGATGGCCTCTTCCTCCTCGCCCTGAGGAAAGTCGTGCTCCAACTGCGTTTGAGGGCGCTGCGGCCGCGTGATGCTGGCGACCTGGAAGTGGGGCGAGGTGAGCTCAAAGATGAACCACCGCGACCGCCATCCCCTCTCTTGTTCGTCCGGCTGGGCCACGGCCGTGGGATCATCTGGCAGCCGGCAGAGACGACCCCCGCTCGCGGCGTGCTGGCGCCGCCACACGGCCCAGAAGTAGTCGGCAAGGTTCATGCGCGAGACAGCGTTCAGCGTGAACCGCGCCCTGTCTGGGTTGTCGCGAGGTGCGCGCTGGCCTTGTCAACAACAGCGACAACAAGCATAGCCCGGGCAGCGGAGGCGAGCAAAAGAGGACAACACACATACCGGCAAGGACTGAGCCGCGCTTGACTGCAAACGGATGCGAGCCGTCGGGGCTCTCGAGCGTGTTGAGCAGCCACTGGCCGCGGTGCCAGTAGAGGACGATCATCCGACCCTTCAGTTGCGTCGTCACTTCTACCGGCCCTTCCTGGATAGAGAAGGACACACACCGAGTCAACGTTTTGGCGGCGGCGACCGAGCGCGCCATGCGAGAGATCTGCACCTCGACGTCGGGCGGGAGCTGGACAAGCCGCGAGGGGTCGCGGTTGCCGCGCTCGAAGATCTGCTGCGGGACGTGGTAATAGAACTTGGGGAACGGGAAGCAGGCCACGCGCCACTCGCCCTGCACGAACGGGATCGTGACGCGTCAGCCCATGCGGCGTTTGTTTGGAGCGAGCGAGATGGGTCATGGGCCCGTGCCTGTTCGGACTTGGCCAAGACGAGCGCACGGCAAGCGCGGGCCAGCGCGCAGGCCATGGGCGACGAGCTGTCCGAGTAGGTGAGGTGGTAGAGGTCGGGGTGGGTCTGCGAGCGCCGGGCCTTGATCTGTGCCACGACCGCGCGCCATGTCGTGGTGAGTAACGGTGTCCATCATCATCTTCATCGTCTTCCCCACGAGCGAGGCACAGATGAAGATTATGCCAGCGGTGATGATGAAAGGCGAAGCGACATACCCCGAAAAAGCGGCAGAGGCCTTGAATGCCGCCGTCGGGCCGGTTCAGGTAAGCGAGGACTTGGCTCAACTCGCTGGTCAAGTGGCTCGCATCACTGTCCTGCGCCTTGGCCTTACCTCTCCTAAGAACTTTGTCGGTCAGCCCAGTCAAGCTGGGCCCTAGGTCCATTACACGCGTACCGGCGAGAGTAAGAGTTTTGGTGGAGCAGGTGCGGCAGTGGGTCCTCGCCTGCTCGCTTTTCGGCCTGCTCCACCTCACGAGTGACGTAGTTCTTGAGCTCCTTGATGAGCGCACGAAAGGCTGGTTCATACTTGGCCTCGTAATAGCTGGGCGGATGCTCCACCACGCCTTCGCTTTCGCTTTCGCTCTTTTTCTCGGGGAGGATCTCGTAAAACAGGTCGTTGGCTGATTTGCTGAGATGAGAGCCCGTCCCGAGCGGTGTCAAGACTCTGAGTCGACGAAGCGCAAACATTGGGGACATTGGAGGTTCGGAGAGCGCACTAGTCAATGATGGCTCCGTGCCGTGCGAGCTGCAAGCCGAACTGGGCGAACCGATAGGCGTGCACGATGCACTTTCGCGCACGATAGTGGAGAAGCACAGGGTCGTTGTCCTCTTCTCGTCCACGATCTCCAACATCCTTGGGCTCGCTTCCTTCTTCACTCTCGGTTCCCTCTCTTCCAGTTTCATGTCCTCGAGACGCGGCGAGTGCAAGAATTCGGTCACGCCTTCGCCAGAGTCTGAATGCTTTCGACCAGTTAACGTCGGCCTCGTGATAGACCGAGCGGTACAGCTTGGTCAGACGCACAAAGTACTCGACCTTGACCTCTTCCTTCCACACCCATGGGCTGGCACTCGTTGCAGCTCCATCGGCGGCGCGTGGCACGAAGAGACACGTGAGCACCTGTGGGTCCTGATCCTCGATGCGCTCCAGAAAAAGGCGCAGTGGATAGATGTGAGCGTCGACCTCAAAGCCCTTGCCGTCGTCCTTCTGCACATCTGTCGGGCCTGAGTAGGAGGACGAGTCAGCCAGGACAACCTTGAGGTCGTAGTCGGCACCCGGCTTGTGAAGGTCAAAGAGCCGACTGCCAACAACGTAAACGTTCAACACGTCTTCTTCGCTAATCCCCAAAAGGGCACATAACCTCTGCAGGTGCGGTTGGCAGTCGCCTCGCCCTGCCGCACCCTCCATCTTTTGCTGTTTTCAGTAATAAAAATAATTCACAATAAAAAAAAATGTTACAGCTTTATGCTGGCATTTATCCAGGAACGTAATTTTGTGGCGGCGGGCAAAAAGGAAGAACGGCCTCGTTTGGGTCTTTCTCTCTTTTCCTCTCCTCTCCATCGTTATTGTCCCTCTGTGGTCGAGCGGATCAGTCTCTGCATCATCATGGGATTCGTCAAGGTTGTCAAGAACAGGGCCTACTTCAAGCGCTTCCAGGTCAAGTACAGGCGCAGGCGGGAGGGCAAGACGGACTACCAGGCCCGTAACAAGATGATCATCCAGGCCAAGAACAAGTACAACACGCCCAAGTACCGCCTGGTCGTCCGCGTGACCAACAAGGACGTCATCTGCCAGATCGCCTACGCCAAGATCAAGGGTGACGTGGTCATGACCGCCGCTTACGCTCACGAGCTCCCGCGCTACGGCCTCAAGGTCGGATTGACCAACTACGCCGCCTGCTACGCCACCGGCCTGCTCATCGCCCGCAGGCACCTCACCAAGATCGGCCTCGCCCAGAAGTACGAGGGTAAGACCGAGGTTACTGGTGAGGACTGGTCGTACAACCTGGATGAGATTGATGGTCCCAAGCCCTTCAAGGCCAGCCTTGATTCCGGCCTTGCCCGCACCTCGACTGGCGCTAAGCTTTTCGCCGCCATGAAGGGCGCTTGCGACGGTGGCCTCAACATCCCGCACTCCGTCTCCCGCTTCGCCGGTTACTCGGCCGAGAAGAAGAAGCTCAACGCTGAGGTCTTCAGGAAGTACATCTTCGGTGGTCACGTCGCTGCCTACATGAAGAAGCTCCAGGAGGAGGAGCCCGAGAGGTATGCCAAGCAGTTCTCTCAGTACATCAAGAACGGCATCAAGCCCGACGATGTCAAGGGTCTCTACGAGAGCGTTCACAAGGCCATCCGTGCCGACCCCGTCCACCACAAGAAGGTATGTTTCATTTTCCTGTTCGCGAAACATGGGTTCCTCTTTGTATTGTTCCTTCCTGTGTCTCTCGTTGTACACGCCTAAACGTTTCTTTCGTTTTTGTTGCTCTCCAGGCCGCTCCTGCCCAGGCCGTCGTCCCCAAGCGCTGGGCTCCCGCCAAGAGGTCGCTCCAGCAGCGGAAGGCCCGCGTTGCCCAGAAGAAGGCCCACCAGGCGAAGAAGGTCGAGGCCTAAGTTGCTCGTCCCCGCCTCCTGTTCTTTTTCAGCCCTCTCTACACAAAAAACCAAAGACGTTACCAAACGAACCGTCCACGCCTTGCTCTTCCCTTTCTTCTTCGGCTGGGGTTACAAGATCACGCAGTAAGAGGTGAGCCCAGCTCGAGGCGCCTCGAGCTCGTCATACTGGTGGGGCCAAACCCGTGACGGCGTGAGTAGTGAAATGTTGGTCGAAGAGGAACTGATATTTGTTGCCGACAAGCCGGCACACTTGCGAATCAAACCATGGAAGCGGGCGAGGCCACGTTTGATCACCCGCTAAGCGTCGTGGAAGAAGAAGAAGAAGAAGTCGAAGCGCCCCAGGAGAAGGTTGCTGCGCCGCTTTATCATCCACACAAAGAGGAATTTAGCGATGAGCACCTATTCAAAAATCGCGATTTTGACCGGTCAACCACGGGCCAGAATGAGCACCGCGAGGAATTGTTTGGCCTCAAGCCCGCCACGAGTGTCTTCGGCAACTCGCCCAGCGAGGCCTTTGAGGTCTCCGGGGCCGTTGCCGCCAAGCCTGCAGTGACCGAGCCCCTCGTGAAGGCGGTTGCGTCGCCACCACCCGCCCAGGAAGAGGACGAAGAGGAAGAGAACGGACAATACCAGGTGGACGCACATGAAGAGGAAGACAATGAACACGGGCAACGTCTTCCCGACCACGTGCAACAGATGGAGCCGGTCGAGTTTGAGTCCTTCCCGCCGCCCCTGTCCGAGCGTCAGGCCAAGCGCGCGGCGGCACAGAAGCTTCGGCCCGCCAGCACCTCCAGCACCGCGCGCACCAGCAGCCCGAGCGTCGCGACCAGGCACAGCTTCGCCTTTGGCCAATCCTCGCCCGCATCCGCACCGCATCGAGCTAGGGCCGAAGAGGAGGACAGCGACCAAGTGTACGATATCGGCATCCCCGTGACCCACATCGAAGAGCCCTCCAGTGAGGAACCCTACGCGGTACACACGTCCGTCATAATTCCTTCAACACTTATT